>OMOT01038755.1:0-17071 GCA_900312575.1 Acanthochaenus luetkenii
TCTTTGTTGTTCAAATACTGCTGGTAGGGTAGGCTGTGAGTGTGTCTCTTTTGTTGCTGGTCGATTCTCCTCAGCTTCTCTCTGGTACTTTAAGAGAAGAGAAATATCACACTTTTAATACCCTTTGTTTCTCTTTAGATCCGCATGTCGGTCATTCGGTGTTTTGCCAACTTTGTTGTGTTTGCACCTTTTGTTGGCACTGCTCTGTAACAACGCTTGCAAATGGGCTTCGTGGCATCTTTAGCTTTTCCTTCGTCGTTTACTTCGAACCCGAAGTACTTCCAAACAGCACTTCTGCTGTTTTCTTTATCCACAAGTTGCGGAGGCTCTGCAATTGCCATCTTCGGAGCGAATGAGAGGATTTGTTGACGACAGGTCTGTGAGGGGGAGGGGCAATGCGTGCACTGCAGCAGCGTGTGTGTCAACAACTTGCTGTAGGAGAGAAGACAGAGCGAGAAAGCCAGCTGGTATCGATAGTGCAGAAAGTATCGATATTGCGGGAAATGAGTATTGAAACCGTTTTAAATATTCAGAATCGATATGTATCGATATATCGATATTTTTGACATCCCTATTATGTAGCACTAAGTAAACCCGCACAGTGTTTGTTATGCACTGGTCCTTGACTGGTTGAAATGGTGTGAATTTGAGCGTCCGGACAGGTTAAAGTGCAGGCTGGCCCACTGGTGTATTTCACAGATAAGCAGAAAGCAAGAGGCACACATGTCTCTTATCAGGACATGAAAGCTAGAAAGTGTGCACTTGAAGTGGTGCACCAGCTAGCCAGCCCTTTCTCCACCTGTTCCCCTCGTTCCCCTCTTCCCCTCTCCATTTTCCCTTTGGTGTCACAGGAACATAGGGCAGCATTGTCTTGCCTTGATGTGGTCTGAAGACCTTAACGTATGGTTACGGTACCAGTGTGGTACCCAAGGGAATGTGATAAATTTTAGTCCTGAAGCATCCCCCTCATGCCTAGCCTATTCTAACTCCCAGGCCTACATCCCGAATTCAGAGGCAATGGATAAATTCCAGTCAACCAGTTACAACCTGGAAGGGTCCCTAAACGCAGAAGACAGTTACCACATTTTATAGGTATTAGAGAGGTGTACTTTCTAAACATTTAAATGATTGAAAATGCTGTCAGTCATATTTCCAGTACCAAAAGCTGTTTTCCCCACTGATTGGAATTAAGCCAATATAAGACCTCAGTGAAGTGCAGACCAACGCTGCTTGTTAACTGCTTCATGGAAGCAGACACTGTGCTTGAGTTAGGCTGTGTACTTGGGAGGAGGAATGGCTTCCTATTCTAAATAAGGCTGTGCAGCTGATCCCTAAAAAAAAAATCACATGCAATACTGATTTCTGCATTTTCCATATCACAAGACCGCACATTTTTATATTAAGGGGAAAGGCCTCCTACACAACATACTATACAGACACCCTGCCCACAAAATGGAGAAAGTATTTCATTATATCCAAACCAATCAAATCCTTGTATTAGCATCTTATTTGTTCCCCCTCTGTTTGTTTTTGATACTTCGTCAGGTACTGAAAAATAAATTAGCCAGATTCAGCAAAAGTATTAGTGAATTACATTCAATGCTGATTATCAGGTGACATTTACAATCGAGAAGCTAGAAATAATACCTGACTATTAATTGGTTCTCTCCTATGTCTATCTTGCCCTCTCTCATTTCATCCCTCTCTTTCTCGCTTCCTCTCCCTTTCTCACATTCTATCAGCAGCAGCCAGGCCTGATCAGTCGAGTGACAGACACAGTAAAGAGCATCGTTCCTTCCTGGCTGCAGAAATACTTCAAGAATGGAGATGCTGCAAAAGAGGATGGGGTTGTGCAGGGGGCAGAGCAGAACAGCCAGCCCCTTCCCCCTAATGTTAGCGAGGAGGGACCTCCTCCCTTTGATGGACGAGACTCCCCGGAGCCCAGCACCAGTAACACAGGTGAGTCCCTTGGGCTGTCGCATATATAAGCCAGGGAAATGTATATCCTTCGTGTTAGAATTGTTTGAAATGTGCCATTTGCTTGCTTTGGTCACGCTATCCACCTGAGCCACCAGGCTCACCTCTGATTTCTCTCCGCCACAGAGCCCTCAACTAGCAGGGCGTCCCTCAACTTCCAGGAACATGTGCTGTCTCGACCCCCACTGAACCGATCCCACCTCCACTTTCCCCCGCTGGATGCCTTGTCCCCGGTCCTGGGGGCCTCCAGCAGCCTCTTCTCCCAGCCCTCCACCTCCTCAGCCCCTGGGCCCTTTTACACGGGCTTCTCCATGGTCAAGGAGATCAAGGACAACCTCTCGCAGCACGAAGACGACAATATCTCAACCACTAGCGGTTTCTCCTCCCGCGCCTCTGACAAAGGTACAGAGAGAAAGTGTGTTTGTGCAAAAGGTTTTTTCTCTGCATATGGAGGTTTGTGTGTATTTATTTATTTGAACGTAACAAACAAGTGAGCAAAAACGAGTTAAGAAATTATTTGGAAATGTTACAAAGTAGGTATTAGGCTAAGTGTAAGTATTGGGTAGTTTTGGTGACTATATTTCTAATAAATGGTGAGAGCAGGTGTGGGGGTTGGTTCCGGGATGCAAGAATTTAGTGTTGAATGTTCTCGAGGTGTTGTGAGCCTAATTCATATTCATCTGTGATGGGAGGTGCCCACTTGATAACCTTGATGACATACCTTCTCCCACCCATTGCCCTCTAACATTCAAGCTAGATTTCTACACAGGTGCTCTCTGAAAATGGTCAGATCATATCCTGTGTATGGGTGGGATGATTTCACAAATTGACATGTTTCTCTGCAGATGTGCCCACCTCCAAAACAGCGTTGATTCACCATCTGTGGTCCCCAGAGACAGACAGAACTAATTCTGGGCCCCTGCCTGCCCAGTCCAGTCTGAAAAAGCCTACTTTCAACCTGTCTGTCTTTGGAACCTCCTCCAATGTGAGTATGTAATTGTCTGCCAGTCAAATAGTGAGTCTGCCAAGTGAGTCAGTGACTGACAGGACTGTTTGCTGACGGAGAACAAATTTGAGTCACAAAGCTTTGCATTTATATATACAGTAATATAATATAAATGTTTTGTAATGAATGTATTACCCCAGCTTATTTGCTATTATACTGTCTGGTTCAGTTTTGCTTCACTGTTCATATTGGTTCAGAATTGAGGAAAAGTCCATTAAACCAAATAACAATTCTTGCTAGCATAATCGTACAGTATTTGTTATTTAAAAACCTGTCAAATCAATAGCATACCATAAAAATTATTAAGATATGGTTTTATGCATTTAATTGAATGTTTATTTGTTTGTATATTTTGTCAACCCCCTGCTATTTTCCTATAATAGCCTAAATAGGGTCTAGTAGATTGATCGCGTCTGGTAGATTGATCGCGTGAAGTAACTCCAAAGCCCTTTTCTGAGCCAGGAAAAACCCTGCTTGAGGGAGCAAATGTGTGTCACAGGGTTTGATCTAGGATGTTTTCTTGTGCCAGTGACCCACTTAAATATAAAATGTCCCTCTGGAATTCAAACAGTGTGCCCAGTTGACCCTCTTCAAAGTCACAGGCAACAGAAACTTCAATAAGGTTTGCACTGAGCATTGGTTTTTAGTTGTAGACAAAATGTTGTGACCTCAAGTGCTAACTTAGAATACTTTTTATTTTTAGTTAAATACAGCATTGGATAAATCCTTTTTATTGTCACTCTGCTCACAGCCAGTTACTATCAAGAGTTGTTGCATTCACCTTTACTTGTGATTAGCAGAGGATCAGCATGCTGTACGTCTACGTGCCTGTCCATGGCGACATGCCAGACTACTTTCCTTGTAAAGATATTTCCACAATGCGAGAAGAGAATTGATGAGATTCTATTTTATAACAAAATACAGAGCGAAATGTGATGTAATTTTGAGTCCAACTCATACACACCCAACAAGTGGCCACGCTATCCATTGCTATGAGCTTGTTGCTACAGATGTAAACGGTAATCAAACCTTGCATAGCCAACACCTTTCCACATTTAACTAAACATCAAAATATTTCAAAATAAAAGACTTGTATTTCCAGAAAACATCTGAGCCCACCTCCCAGTGGCTGTTGTGCCTATCAGTAGTTTATGTTGCAAGAATTCTGGAGGTATTTGCTTGCTTGTTCATGAGATGTAATGTTTTTTGTCTAGTATGCCTTTCCTCATTTCGTATATTACGAAAAGCTCTTTTGCAAAATCTTAGTTTGTTTTTGAGACTGCCATTGATTAGCAATACACTGAAGTAATTTTGATGTGCCGTACAAAGGCTCTGTTTACAGTTTACCCCTCTCTCCTCCAGTCAACATTTAACAGCACAGTGTTGAACTCCAGCCATCTGGGGGATTCACCCTTCTACCCTGGGAAGACCATGTATGGTGGGGCGGCTGCAGTCAGGAGCTCTCGCACTCGCCCCGGCACACCTTACCAGGTCAGGCCCCAACTGCCTCCATGCACCTCTTAACACTCAAATATTATACAAAGTACATGCAGGGTCCGGAAATTAACACCTGCCGAGCACCAGATGAAGGTAAAATTAGCCTTTGGCAGATAAATCAACAAGGGTCTAACAGCACACTGTATGGTATCTTTTTGAGCTGATGACATTTGAATGCATTGGTTATATTGAATTCTGTTGCACTTCCTGATGAATTACAAACTTAATCCATTATTTAAGTGTGAGACAAAGTTTTAAATTAACACACAGCACCTGATTCTATACACATAATATCATTGAAAACAGATAGTGACATATTTCTATGAAAAATTGGCATGTACTTTTTTCAAATATAAATTGTCTTTATTTATTTACATACTTGCTTATTTTTAACCAACCCGTGGTGAGTGAGCCAATAAGTTAATTTCAGATGCTGGTGCTATATGATAAAAGTCAATGTGAATTATGAATATTGATTTAGTTATTTGAGAGACAATTTGAATGACCGATCTGATTGATCTGCAGGCCCCAGTGAGGAGGCAGATCAAGGCCAAGCCTGCTGGTGCCCAGCCCTGTGGGGTGACCAGTGCCACAGCCAGACGCATCCTGCAGTCCCTGGAGCGCATGTCAAGCCCTTTGGCTGTGAGTACACACACATACAGCAGGCATACACACAGCCTTCTCTATCCCAACTTTGAATAATTATGCAATAAATGTGATGATGAAGTTACAAATTCACGTTGTCTTGGTCACAGGAAATGGACAATAATAGACTTGTAGGGGTAGTTTTATTAGATTTCAGTGCTGCATTTGATGTAATTAACCATAACTTATTACTACAGAAACGTACCTGTTGTGGCTTCTCACCCTCTGCGGTGGCATGGTCTTAGACAGGGCTAATGTAACTATGTATGCGGATGTTACCACACTGTACATGTCGGCTACCACTGAGAATGAACTTTCTGCAGCTCTTAACAAAGAACTTTGATTAGTATCTGAAATTTGATTGACATGTGTTTTAATGTAAGAGTCTCATGGTATTAATGTGTCTTGATGACTAATGTTTTTCTAGCACTTGTGTAGCTGCTAGCTTCTCTTTTGATTAACTAGACTTGGCATCTTTTGGAGGTTGTTGACCTTGCAACCTCTGTCTTTGTGATTTGTTCATTATTGTTTTTCTTTGTTGTTACTTTTTTATATATTTTTATGTATTTTATTAAATGTGGAAATCAGGAAGAGTAGCTGTTGCGATGGTAACAGCTAATGGGGATCCTAATAAACTAAACTAAACCGTGTTACATTTTGGTAAATTATTTTTCTCTTAAATAGCTGCATTTTGATCAGGTCTTTGTTTTCTCAACAGGATGCCAAGCGAATCCCAAGTGCAGCCTCTTCACCCCTGTCAGCAGTAAGTATTTTGGCTCATTGTCACAAGACGATGATTAGAACCTGATTTGCTTGCAAGCATACACTTTTTGTACAATAGAAAACGGGTGTAATGATGCTCAATTTTTTCTCCTTGCAGTCAATGGATGGCACAAATCTAGATCATTCACATTTGCAGGCCAAAAAGAAACGGGTAAATATTCATCTTTAAATCCATGACAATATTCCTTCATGCCCAGTTCATTATAAAGTTGTATTTGTCTATAGCTATCCACACTAAGCCACATATTAGTCTAGTTTTTATTATATTTTTGGGTCATACTGTATTGCACTGCAAGGATGTTTATAGCTCTGCTGAAGGGTTTAGTGATGTGAACAGGGATGTCTTTGTACAAGCCCAGGAGCACTTGCTTTGGTTTGTCTTCCTGTCACTTCCTGCCCTACTGCCTGTTGGCCTCTTTCATACTTGTCAACAGGATTCTCCTTTGCTTGGACACAGCTGTTCACCACTGTGCGCACGCATACACGCTTGTGTGCCAGATTGCATGATTGTATTAGCTAGTGAAAGTGTGTTTGTGTGTGAGAGAGGGGTGTGTTGTCCATTGTTAAATTGTACCAGGAATGGACTAGTCCTCAGTAATAACTGTCAGGCATTCCCAGCTGTGACAGCTGTTTTGTAAATCCCAACAAAGGTCTATTGACCCACACAAGGCCTAGACAAGGCTGGCCTGAACCTAACTTGGTCTTTCATGTCTGATATTAATGTTGTTGGTTTCTGGGGATGTTCCCTTGGCAGGATCCAAAATTAACACCCACCAAGGGCCAAATGCAGGTAAAATTAGTCTTTGGTGGATAAATCTGTAAGGGTCACCCACCACACAGGTGGATAATGTTTTGAGACAGTAACATTTGAATGCCTTGGTTGTATCCAGTCTACACCAACCAGGAGTGTCCCAAGCCTCTGTGTGTGTCTGTGTCTGTCTGTCTGTCTTTCAGATAAATAAAAATGTAAATGTCCTGATTAGCAACTGTGCTTTTTGCTTGGATAAAACGGCAACTGTTGCCAAATCAGACACTGTGTCACTAGATTTACTGGCTTTTCTGACCATGACTTTTTGGATGATGGGGAATGAAGTTAATGTGTTGACTTTAAAAAAAAGAAATTAAGTTTACCAGCCGGTGAGCCGTAGGGTTTCACTCCTTTTGTCTTGGCCATGTTTTTTCATCTGTTTAATCTGAATCTCTACTTGGAGCTTGCTATGTTTTGTCTCTATATTTGTATTACATTTTTTGGTCAAAGCTAATGACGTTCACATATTGACTCTTATCTTCAGATGGATTCCCCCCTCCCGCCAGTGCAGAAGCTGGTGATCCCTGCAGCAGCTTCAGTGTCAGGAAATCGCTCTGTGTCCTTCAGGCCCTCTCTGACCCCCGGGGGAGTGGGCCGAACCTTAGACAGGACCCCGAGAGACACGGTCAGAGCCACTGTGTTGCATTACACACAGCCACATGGTTTTTCTATATTAAATGCAATAAATGGGTTTCTAGGGTATATTTTATGCTCAGTTTCTTTTTCTCCCATAGCCCACAAGACAATCGCTGCAAATACCTGAAGTAGCCCCAGGTCCATTTCAAAGGTAATGATTTAAGAGTATTTCAGATTGGATGGTAGACTGGTCTCCATATGTTCAGTCTAATTTTGCTTGACTCAGTTTGACAGTTCCTCTCTCCTCTCCCAGCACAATTCATTCTAGTGGCCCAGCTTACCCTCTGTCCAGCACACCTGCAGCCAGCCGCACAAGCTCCGGAGGGGGCAAGATGAAGAGGGAGAGGACCAGTACACGGCCCTCTTCCAAACGCCCTGAAGACAACAAGGTAACGGCTTTGTATCTAAAAACAATAAGGCTGTGTATCCAAAAAGGATATCTATTGCAACCATACCAATATTGATTTGTATTGTGTGTGTATTAATTGTTATTTTCTTTTGTTATTTTCTTTACCAATCACAATCAACTATTTGAATTATTTCTACTATCCTATGGACATTTTGATTGAAAAGGGGTTAATGGTCTGATGCTATGTAGAAATTATGTGCACACATCACAGAAATTGATTTACTCTGTTGCAAAGTAAGTGTTTTCACATTTATTGGAGAAAGTGTCATTTTACATCTGGATTTGAAATATTTGAACAATTATAGACAGTGAAAAATGTCCAAGGATGCCCTGGCTTACTCAAGGTTAAATATGAAGACATATGAATAAAGGCACACTTGCAATACTGTAACGATATCCAGAAATGGCATACACATTTAATATTTGCTTTTTCCTTTTGGCAATGTGTTGTGCCTTGAAATTGAACTCACTGCGATATACATGCTTGTTGTCTTGACCTCAGGTGGCTGAGGTGCTAGACATTCCAGACATCTCGCTTCCCATCACCACCATCAGCCTGCCCACCTTCAGCTTCTCCTCCCGGACCCCCATCGCCGCCAACCCTGCCCCCAGCACAACGCTTGTGACCCCTGCCAAGCAAGCTGTCACAGATATGGTCTGACTTTAAACTCTCATGTTACTGGGTCACACTCATCTAATACTTAACAGCAGTATGTGAATGGTCTAAATGAGTGCACATGCCTAATGGTATGTTTCTTTCAGGAGCCACCCACGGTCTCTACACCCCCCTGTGAACCTTTTACTTTTTCCTCCCCCATTGTCAAAGCAACTGCTGCTAGCCCACCTATGTTTTCCCCTTCTGTAAGTATATAGTTTCTTAAAGAAAAGTCATTTTCAGGATTTTAATTATTTACATCAGCAAAGTTGATACTAAAAGTCATTTTCTTTTCCTCCTAGGCTGGATTTACTTTTAGTGCACCTGTAGCAAAAACGGGTCCATCTATGTCAAATGGGAAGCTGGCTACTCCCATAGTAGCAGCAGGTAAGAAAGTTGTGTCAGAGTTGGCCTGGTGTGGAATTCTTCCCTTTCTTCAGAAAACTGGAACTCTAGTAATACTTTTGATCCTGTTGGTGTTTTCTACAGTGAAGTCAACTACAAGCAATAGCACAGAAGATTTTGGAGGACCCTTCAAACCAGCCAAGGTCCTGAAGCAGGGCAGTGTGCTGGACCTCCTCAAAGCACCTGGTTAGAATCAATGACACATTATCTGCAATATTTTTTGTTTGTTAATGCATCTTTACAAGACAGAATCAGAATGTTCAAATGTTTTTTACCTTTCACCTTTCCCTCTCTCCAGGCTTTGCCTCTCCTGTTCCTCGGAGTTCCCCAGGCCCCAACACAGCTCCCCAGCAGAACTCCACAGACTCCACGGCCCCTTCCTCCACCTCTAGCACCACCTCCTCCCTCTCATCTTCTTCCACAGGGTTTGGCGACTCATTCAAACCCCCGGTAGGCTCGTGGAATTGTGATGTCTGCTTGCTGCAGAACAAACCATCGGCCTCTAAGTGTGTTGCCTGCATGTCCCCACAGCGTAATTCCTCTTCATCCAAATCATCGGACAGTAAGCCGACATCTGCCACCTCGGCTGGGGTAGGGAGCAGCAGCACTACCACAACAACCACAGGTTTTGGCACAATGTTTTCCAAACCTGCGGGAACCTGGGAGTGTGATACGTGTCTTGTTCCGAACAAACCTGACACGATTAAGTGTGTGGCTTGCGAGACAGCCAAGTCTGGGATGGGGATTAAGCCCTCGCTGACTCTTCCCCCTGCCTTCTCAGCCGTTAAGACTCTATCTACTCCCACAGCCCCAGTTTCTACAGGGTTCATTGGATTTGGAGGCAAGTTCAAGAAGCCAGAGGGTGTGTGGGAATGTGATACGTGTATGGTGGAGAACAAGGCGCAGGACACTAATTGCGTGGCCTGCATGAGCGCTAAACCAGGTAATGGGGAGCGATAAAAATGTCATCATGTTGGTATTCATTGCTCTCCAAAACACTAAATCGGTTTACAGTTCCTCCTTTTTCATGGCTGTAGAATTCCATTAACTGTCATTATTAAATAAATGGGCTGTTGAGAGATAATGGTTTGTTGATTTGTGTTTCCTCCTTTCCTCACTCACTCAACAGGAGCATCCTCACCAGCCTCAGTGTCAGCCAGCAGCGCCCCAGTGTTGGGGTTCGGGGACAAGTTTAAGAAGCCAGAGGGTGCCTGGGATTGTGATGTCTGCTCTGTACAGAATAAGGCTGCCGACGCACAGTGTGTTGCCTGCCAGACAGCCAAACCCGGATCTAAAGCGGAGTCCAAAGGTAAAAATGCTATCTACTGTGGAAGCAGAGGATTTGCCAACCACATGTTTATGGTGAATGCCTTCAAAGTTGGAAAATAAGTGTTGCTCATATAGTTCAATCTAACATTGATTGATGGTGCCCAAATCCACCGTGTAGGGCTGTTCGATATGACGATATACTACGTAATACGTTTCACCTTTTAATTATTGTAATTCTTTGTTTCTCTTGTTCAGCTTTTGGTTCATCCAATTTTGGCACCTCTGGCTCCTTTGCATTCGGCACCGCTACCTCTGGTTCAGAAGACTTCAAGTTTGGCTCATCAGACTCTAGCTCTGGATCTGGGGGGTTCAAGTTTGGGGGTTCCCTTTCAGAAACATCATCATCTGGTGGATTCAAATTTGGAGTGTCGACAACTTCTAAAGACACTACTGAACCGTCAGGGTTCAAATTCGGCAGCGCTACTGACGGCTTTACGTTTGGGGCAACCTCCACCCAGGCAACCGCCAGTGATGACAAAAAGTCAGACCAACCTGTCGTGGTTTCGGGGTTTAAATTCGGAGCCAGTGATGGGATAGTGTTTGGAGCTGGAACATCTAGCATAGAGAGTAAGTCCTCCAAGGGCGGCTTCTCCTTTGGACTGTCAAAACCAGATGAGACAACAACAACCACCACTATCAACAAGAGTGACAGTGCAGCGTCAATTGACACCACATCAACAAACGCCACCACCACCACTGGATCTTTATTTGGGAGGCTGGGTGAGCCCAGTTTGACTACCACCGCACCACTTGGGGGCTCTTCTTTTGGATCCTTATCAGCAGAAAAGCAGCCACCTGCGCCCGCATTTACCTTTGGTAAGCCAGAGGAAAAGAAGGAAGCTGCCTCCTCTGCTCCCTCTAGCTTCCTGTTCAGTGCTGCTAGTAAAGAGGCCATGGTCACACCGACATCTGCCACTTTAGGAGGTTTCTCCTATAGCAAGCCCAACGCTCCCAAAGAGCAGCCTGCACCCATGTTCACCTTCGTTAAGCCAGCCAACAAGAGCGAAACCCCCGCCCCTAAACCCTTCAACTTTGGACAAAGTGCTGCAGGTGAGAGAAACTTGGGATACTTATTATTATATTTGTAGATGCAGTATTTAATTTGTGAATACTATGCTTTTGTTGGCTTTTGATCTATTATGCTTTGTCGATTAATTCTGCCATTATTTAATATTGTGGGTTGCTTTTGTTTGTTGATTTATACATTCTCAAAATATTTCTGGTTTCAGTAAAACAACTGAACTATACTGCAGTATTGTTCAAACCATCATAGACACTATCTTGTCTTTCCCTCCCACAGATTCGGCTGCTGCTCCAAAACCAGCATTTTCCTTCATGGCTAGCAATGCTACCACCGCCACCTCATCTTCCTCCGTCATCCCAGCCCCCAGTCTGTTTGGCAGCTCCACCCAGACTCCTGCTCCTACTGCAGCCCCCAGCACCTTCATGTTTGTTCAGGCTGCCTCGTCCTCAGGTGACGTTGCCCCAACCAAGACCTTCTTTGGCCAGGACAGCCAGCCACCTGCCTCATCAGCCACCTCCATGAACTCCGCCCCGGCGCCAGCTCAGCCCTTCCTCTTCGGGGCTGCTGCCAGCTCTGCTCCTGCTGCTGCTCCCTCCTTCACTTTTGGAGCAACAGCGCCCTCTGCTGCATCATCGTCAGGTCTGTATCTCCTTTTGTAGTCCATAATGTGTTTTTGTTCTGAATTATTTTTCATGAATTGTGTTCATTTTAACATATTTAATTTGTTGCTTGGTTGTCATACGTGCATGAGCATGTTTACTGTTATGTCTGTTTTGTCCTCTTTTGCGTTGTGTTTTGATTGTCATGCAAGAGCATTCTGTATTGCTATTGGCCAGCCATTACTAATTTCTCTCTTTGCTTTTCTCCAGCCTCATCTGCAGCGCCCTCCCCATTTGTCTTCAACCAGGTCCCCTCTAGTGGGTTCGGGGCCAACCAGACCCCCTCCTTTGGCACAGCTTTTGGATCCCCGGCCCCCTCCCCTTTCACAGCCACAGCCTCCCATACCCCGGTCTTCGGGGCCAAGCCCAACGCAGCCCCTGTCTTTGGACAGCAGGCCAACTCCACACCTGCATTTGGGGCAGCCACTAACTCCACATCAGGTGGGTGACTGCAGTGGCATCATCGCTTTTGCTTCCAGGTTGTCTGCAGTACTATGTGCTCATGATCCATACAATGTGAAGAAATACTTAGCATGAATGGATCAAATGAAAGTCATTTTCGCTCAACTAAATGTGTGACTTTGTTATCAGGTGGAGGCTTTCAGTTTGGAGGAGCCAGTGCTTTCGGAACCCCGACCAACAACACGGGTGTGTTTGCTTTTGGAGCGGGATCAGCAGCATCTCCTGCCCCCTCTGCCACTCCCTCCATTGCACCTCAACCAGCTGCACCAGGAGATAGATTAAACTTCACACAGCCCCCCACATTCAATATTGGGTATGTTGCACCTAATCAATATAACTGTATGCTGTGAATCATATATGCACACCCTAGATTTGTTCAATGTCTTCACAGATGGACAGGTGTTATTGATGAAGGTGTTTGTGATAATGACAGTAATGGAAATGTCATTTACTCTTCCAGGTCGACTAAATCCTCCTTCATATCCTCCCCTGCCGGACACCAAACGATTGCTGGGCGGAAGATCAAGACAGCCGTGCGGCGCAGAAAGTAGAGCCCCCGGGACTTGACCAGAAACTAGACTTGACTTTGACTTGACTGTATCCGCCCTGAAGGCTGAATAAAGTCCTGGAGGACCTCGACTGGACAAACACTGAAGTTACTTAGCATGTAAAGAAGGGCCATGGCTGGGACCACTTTATCCTAGGTACTGGATAGATGGGTGGATTTTAACTGTCGGCTGGCTGTTGTTTTAGGAGGTTTTCACATGTAGACCAGAGCGGTTAGTACACGAGACCCTCCCACAGGACACGTTATTAAAACAAACTTAACTTACGACATTGACTAAAAAGCAATCAAGCAAGGAACCTCTGCTCGACATGAGAAACAAGCAAGACTGTCATATCTATATTTTCAACACCTGCAAATGTCTGCTAGACTTCAAGCATGACTTTGTGTAATAAAATTACAAAGGCAAAAACTGCAAATCTAAAGAGTTGCGAGTGTACACAAAATCCTATTGTTAATTAGTATGGGTGATCAGGTTATGAGCTCTGATATGCAGAGAGGTAGTGAGAGCTGTGGGGCAAATATCCACTGGTAATCCTACAAACTATTTAGACTGCTACTCTTACAGGAACCCTAATATATAGTGATCAAGGTGCCATTGGAGATGTAGCCATGGTGTTAGTGCTGTATGTACAGGGATAAGCGTGCTTCTGTGTGATGAATGCAGCGTGCTTGGTTTTTTTTTCCTCCCCCATGTACAGACTTGAGGTGTGTTTGGTTTCTTTGTACATGCTATGGTTGCGTGTCAGTGTGTGTATGAAAACTGAACGAGCGAGTATCGCCTGGGCCATGAGGGCCGCCGTAGAGGAGAAGCAAATGAATGTGTTTAAAAAAAAACATTTAAAAAAGGGGAGGAAGTAAGGAGGGTGGGTGTGGGAGAGGGGAACCGTACCCATGCACTGTGGAGGACGGCCGGGGCTGGAGGCTAAGCCCTAGTTCTACTCCTTAGGACTTTGTAAATGCGTAGTTCCAAACTCTGTTCCATGTTCAATTCTTTGGTTTGCTACACTGCTCTGCTTTTTGTGCCCTCTCATGTTCCCTCCCTCCCCCTGATTCGTTATACTCCCTTTACCCCTCCTTCTTTATCTCTCTCTTAATTGGCCTTTGAATATTATTATAAAAACCTGTAAATAGTGATTTATTTTTCTTTCTTTTTTTTTTTTAATCTGTGAAGTTGAATTTTTGTGCGTTACCAACTCTGCATTCAGCATTTTTGTCTTTAGAATTTATTATGTAAATCCCTATATTCAAAGTTGCCCGAATCCATTTAAAAGGAACTTAAATGCAAATTGGGAAGCCTTTGATGACTAAAGGTATATTGGATTTTCTGATCCACTTTTGTTTGGACCAAAACCAGTATTGTACAAAGTATTAAGTATATATTTTTCTATGGCGTGTTTAAATGGACTAGGGTGACTTTGGATGATAAGGAAGTCAATTTAATTTTAAAGCCATGATTATTACTGGATGAGTGATAAAATAAAACCAAGGGTAATTATCATCAATAAAACTATAAAAATGAATGAGTTTCTTGGTCTCCTTGATTTATATTTATGTATACATACACGTATACATACCACAGGTACATGGGGCATTCCAAGAACATTTAATATTTTCATTTTTAATAATTTATAAATAACATATGGGTTGTTGCATGCAGATGAGTAACACAAATCATAATCAAATCCATTTAGAATTCAGATGTAATATTACAAAAAGGAGAAAAGATGGGGGTTGAGTACTTTATGAAGACGCTGCAGTGTTTATATATATATATATATATATATACATGTACAGTATACACGGTGCCTTCAGAAAGTATTCAGACCCCTTTACCTTCACGTTTTATGTTACAGCATTATTCTAAAATAGACTATGCATTTTTTTTCCCATCTACACACAATACTCCATAATGACGAAGCAGGTTTTTATAAATAGTTGCACATTTATAAGAAATATTTTTTAAAAACGGAAATACAATATTTACTTAAGTATTCAGACCCTTTACTCAGTACTGTGTTGTAGCACCTTTGGCAGCGATTACAGCTTCAAGTCTTTTCGGGTATGACGTCACAAGGCTTCGCACCCCTGTATTTGGAGTGTTTCTCCCAGTCTGAGGTCCCGGGCGCTCTGGAGCAGGTTTTCATTTGGACCGTCTTGTTTTATGCCCTGTAAGGTGACCTTGGGTGTCTCGAAAGTCTTGTATTATTATTACTGCTAAATAAATAAACAAGTAAATAATATTCCAAACTTGGCCAAACATTTATTTGTACATTTAGGCCAAGATAACATTTTCATTCTCTAAAGTGCATTAGCTTCAGACGAGTCCCGTTGGTATCCGTCAGAATCACCGACACGACACTTCCGTCCTTTAGAGGACAATGAGCGGGTGTTGTTGTGTCCTGACTCGGACACCCACAGCTTGTTTCTGCGTGTCACCTCTTTCACCGGGTCAGATTTATTGTAGCAACGGGACCTTGGCAACGCGCCGCGTCCATGGAGACCGTCTCCGTGACGGAATGCGCCCGCTTCACACATTCCTCACGTCAACATCACGCGAGACCCTCACCGGTCTGGAACCGACAACGTTCATGACTTGTGCGGACGATTTCACATCACCTCTTTGAGTTGAATATGGGATGCGGCGGGTCCAAGTCCACCGCGGTCCGACCGATGAGACCCAGCGAGCCGCAGGGAAACGGGGTAGGATCCGTCTCGCTTACTACTTTCACAACTGTAATTGAAAATGGACATGATATCGACAGATCATGATATCGACAGATATGATATCGACAGATATGATATCGACGTTCATGCCGCTCCGCTCTGGAGACCATCCGTGATGAATCTGACAGGACCGCCTGCGCGTTGGCCGGCCTGGTGCCAACCCCTTCCGGGAAGCATGGCCTTTTATACAGCGGCCCAACCATGACTGCTAACAGGACCAGTGTGTAATGTAATGTAACATGGGCGGTGTTAATATGAACTCCGTCTTAAAGCATTAAGGGCTTACAGTAGTTTCAAGAAAATCACTTTATGCAAATGTTGTGCAGCAAGTTGCTCCAAAATCTGGACAGACAGACCGAACCTCACCATGGCAACATAAAGTCAAAGACATGCAAATATATGTGTTTGTGTGTAGTGTGGTGCATGGTGTGATGTACTATGTATATGATGCAGAGTAAAGCCCTTTGAGACATACTTGTATAAAAGGGCTATATAAATATTGATTGATTGATTGATTGATTGTCCCACACACCACGGGACATACAAATGTCCCTCTACTACTGTATTATTGGAATAGTAGTTGCGCCATCTTTTCACCGTCGGGTCTACGTCTCTCCTGTCAGGACGAGACGGGGAGTAAACATGGCGGCCGCGGAGACTCCGCGGGGTCAAAGGGCACCACCGACAGCGGGGTGGTGATGGAGAACAGGGAGGTGTTACCTGGAGCAGTGCCCAGGAAACTCCCTCCACTGGCAGGTGTGTGTGTGTGTGTGTGTGTGAGCGGGAGAAATAAACAAGATGGTGGGTGCACTTGTGCATCAGACACATTGAATAAAATAGAACTTCATTTTCCATTGGATGTTCGTCTCATGTTACTCAAACCCAAGTGTTGTTCTGTCCCAGGCCCGCTGCAGCGGGGGAGACCAGCACCGGAGCGTCCCAAGTCCAGTGAGATCCTGGAGGAGCTGCTGAACCAGGGCATCATCCCAGTCGGCCAGCCCGGGGAGAGCGGCACCGACGCTGGGGAGGCCTACAGCATCCTGGTGGCTACTGATACTAGACAGAGAGAGTCAGATACAAAATATGCATCCTACATCTGTCGCAGCTAATATAATCAATGAGATGCTGCAAAATGTGTTTTCTAATAAAACAAGTGGTGTATCATGTAGAAATAGAAATTTTATATAGACTATAAAATACAAAACAAACTAATAAATCTCAGTGTTGA
Source organism: Acanthochaenus luetkenii (assembly GCA_900312575.1). Classification (NCBI taxonomy): domain Eukaryota; kingdom Metazoa; phylum Chordata; class Actinopteri; order Beryciformes; family Stephanoberycidae; genus Acanthochaenus; species Acanthochaenus luetkenii. The sequence continues at coordinate 16,816 of OMOT01038755.1, forward strand.
TGGGTGGCTAGTTGGTTAGTATGGTAAAATACTATGGGGGCATAATATGTATTACTGGTATGTATTATTTATTATAATATTTTTAGTGTAGGTGCGTTCACCTGTAATGTTTTAGATTGTGTGCTCACCGTCTCCCTCTGCTGTCTGTGTGTGTGTGTGTGTGTCTCTCTCTCTCTCTCTGTGTGTGTGTGTGTGTGTGTGTGTGTGTGTGTGTGTGTGTGTGTGTGTGTGTGTGTGTGTGTGTGTGTGCGCGGGG
>OMOT01038777.1:22795-33165 GCA_900312575.1 Acanthochaenus luetkenii
GGGGGGGGGGGGGGGTACCCCAGATGTACGACAGAGGGTTGTCAGGGTACAATAGCCCTTTTAATTATGTTTTTTTCCCCATGGTTACTGGTCTCTTACTTTAAAGATGAGCGGTCATAGATATCAGGGTCTAGGGGTCGACTGCAGTTTATTTAGGTTAGTCCTTGAAGAAAGAACTACGGCTTAAACACAAAGCTCCGTTACCCTCTGTCAAATTAGGCTGTTTACTGGATTAATAGAGCTGAAATCAAGTCTGTCCCCATTTGGACTTGTCTGTTGGTCTAAAAGGGACAACAAGTTGTTTTCCTGTTGGAAGAAACACAGTTTTGGTGGCATCTGAACAAAGTCTGTATGCATTCAGTCTGTGTTTTGTGGCTTGTGTTCCCCGGGGGTCGTACTATTGGAGGTCTGACACTGATTAGCGGCACCGTGGGTCCGTTGAGCGGAGGTTGGCACCAGTCCTCCTGCATGCAGTTTGCTAGGGAGTCATTCTGACCATTCTACATCATCGGTGTAACTTTGTTTAACTCGTATCTTTGATACTTTAAAACATTGCGTAGAAGTTGACAGAAAACCCTTTGTAGGAAAAAAGAGAGCAACCTTGTCTATCATGATATCATCTTATTGACAGTGTTAATATGTGCTTTGCTATTCAAAATGTCCTGGGGGAAAGTTGAATAATGTCCGTTTTTAGTGTCATATTAAAACAAACTGGAACCCAGTTCTGTCGACAGAGCTATAGACGAAGTTTGCAAATGTATCTTGTATGGCTTTGGAGCAATAGGTTTATCAAAGATCAAACATGCTACAAAAAGGTGTAAGTAGACGTTGACATATCTTTTTGGGATAAGATAACGTTAATAAGCCACTGTTTTGTGTCTAGTGCACCTGTTTGTAAGTATCTTATCAACGTTTAAATACTATACTAAACACTATACTATAAAAGTCCCAGGGTCATTGGAAGGTGAAGTTTATTTGTCATAGGAGAAAGGAAGTGAATCATCCACACCATCAGTGAATTCAGTTATTTATGACATTAACTCTGAAAATGAAGTGAATATTCATGATCAGCTCTATCTTCCTACAAAAGTAAATTATTCGGGTGTTACCTATCTGCGCACATGTCTGTACTAAAATCATATGTTGCGGACACGTTTGTCCAAATCATCCTGTAAAGCTTGTGTAGTATTTAGTTGTAAGTACTTGACATAAACGTATTATAAGTATGACTCCTCTTGACCCAGTAAGCAGATGGACACAGAAACTGGAAACCACAGACTCATTTTTTAAAATGTTAATACGAAAAGGATCAAACAAGCCAAAACCAAACACTCGCCCAAATCGCCTTGTGACCAAATTCAATTTACTTCGCTTCCGCCTAGTGCTGACCAGCTTCAGGCCAAGACGTTGCAAAGGCATTAGGATTGTAGACATTTTTACATTCACGGGAGAGTAACTTCCATGTGTCCAGAAGTGAACTTTGACACCCCAAAGAACAGGCCCAGACAACTGACCAGCTTTTTGCAATGTGAGAGAAGGGATCATTGCCCTTGTCAAGCAGGCCCCAAGGGGCGTTTTAAATGGTGACGGAGCGTAGTCGGTGGAACCGCAACGTTTTCCTGGGCTGTCCAGATGTTCCGATGTTTTCCCGTGGAGAGCCCTGGATGCTATGCTGCCCAAAGACAAGGGGGATCCTATAAACTAATCCTTCAACTGTCACTACAGAAAGTTGGGTCCTCCCCCACCAATGAGCCTCAAAGTAAGCTGTAATAAAACAACATGGCCTCCTACTGTATCAACAGGGGGACACAAAGTCCAATGTCTTGGAACGCTGAAGTTGCATGGGAAAAGGAAAAGCGCTGCATTTGAGTTCCTGGTCGGTAAATGGTCTTCTTGACAAGACAGACTAGGACCGTAAACCCTGTTCTGTTCTCTGCCTGATCGGCCTTGAAGACTGTTTTAAACTGTCATTGCTTGACAAAGGCTATTTGGAGAAGCTGAATTGAGATTGCGCTTAACATGCTAATGGTGAACTGTGCCGCCAACTGTTTTGGATCAGTGAGAACGAATGACAGCGTATCCAACAAACATCAGCAAAACCTTTTCAGGTGCTTTGTAGATTCTGTAGTGAAATTCTCTTCCTTTCCAGTTCCAAGCTTCTTCTTCTTGTGTTCTCCCTTTTTTTTATTTACCGACCTCTATTGTAGATCTTCATTTCATTTTCAGGTCAACCGCAATAGGAATTAAGTATGAAACCTTTCATGCCAAATCAAATTACTTAAAAGTTGGCACATTATTTCAGACATTGTTCAGATTAATGTCTGTGTTGGTTTAGTATCACTACAAGTACAGAACTTAGTATAGAAGCTAGTTACTTGCACCGTGGTCAAGTGAAAAGAGTATATCATATTTGCAGATGTTTTTAGCATTTGTTTTAACCTGCATGTTGTACCAGATTAATGGGGTTTGCTGCACAATACGAGGGTCAGAAATGTGAGACAATTTGGACATCAATTTAGTATAGTTTCCTGTGATTGACAACCTTTCTATCACTTCCATATCAGGAACGTTTGAGATGAAGCCCGCCCATCTGCTGGTCTCAGTAGGTTGAAGTAAAAATGAATAATTATTAGCAAATACTGTTTGATCCAGGTCTGGTTGATATTGATATTGATAATTAATTTTCTATGTTCAGGCCTGTTGGCAAAATTCCGAACATAAACCAAAGAGTGCACATCTGGTCGTCATAAGTAATAGGGGAGCTGTTTCACTAATGAGGGGTTTGTGTTGGAATGCTGGTAACACACACACATACACACTCGCACACACACACAAGTTGACTCTTCTTCATGACGGGGCTTGGGGAACAGGAAATGTGTCTTGGGGTTTGGCGAACGCATCAGAGAATCAGATGACTGATCCACTTCTTCGTCCATGTGCCACGCGCGACAGCTCAGACGCCACTGATTGGACGTGTGTATTGTGTATCTCGCCACTGCGTTGTAGCATTTTCTAAATGACACTGATCGGCCCAAGTGGGACAATATAATTACAGGTCTATGTTCACTCATATTCTATCAGTGCTTCGTTTATATATTCGTGTAATCTGTATATAATTCAATAAGTACATCTCAAAAGGAACATCCCACTGATTGATGACTCCTCTTCAGTAATGTCTGCCCCACACAGTAAACAACCACAAGGTGACATATTTGATACTCATTGGCCCAGAAGGAGACTCATTTGTGGCGGAAAGCATTTTTGTAAAACGTTTGCCTTGCTTCAAAGCGTCTGGAGCGCACAGCGTACTGAGACTTCACGGTTCTACAGTGGGCAACAGAAAGGCCACGTAGACCTTGGCTTCAGCCGGATACCTCATGTTGTTGCTCTCGACAAAGCCACCTGCCGACCCCGCTGATCTCCAGCACTCATCGTGCGGTGGGGAGGCTTTGAACCAAGCAGCGGAGCTGGCACATTAGTCATCAGGTGGTAACCCAAAGTGTTCCTTCAAAGGACTAGAAACTATGTCAAGTATCTACCAAAACAGTGGTTTTGTCTTTTTTTGACTGTGGTTGACCAAAGCAGGAAGGGTTACTCTTAAGTTTCATGCTAGTAGAACAATTTGCCGATGTTATTTGGTTTGTTTGTGGTAATACCCCCCAAAATACAGTATATGACCCCTCTATGAATCTTGGAAACAAAGCTGTTTTGAGGTGAATAATACACATCGTGTAACATTGTGTTCCTTGTACTTCCAAAACATCTCCAATGATTATGCGCGGCCCCCACCAGAGTCACCCAGGGCGACGGAAGGGTGAGCCAAGATATTCAGGGGACCCAGCCGTTAGTCCTCGTGTGCGCTGGAGCAACGACATTTAGCCGAGCAGACTTTTGTTTTTATTTTTGAGGCTAACTAGCTCAGGAATGTCGTCTGTAGATATGACTTTGTCCTTGAAGTAGTTGGACCAATGGACAGGATGCTTTGACTTCATGAGAAACATCCGTAGTTATTTGAATAGATAAGACTGAGTTCTATCCAGCAGATGAATTGGGTCTGTTGGTGCAACTTTCTACCAAAGGGTTTTGCATAGAAACACTATTTTGCATTCGCTTCTTCAGAGTTGATGCTGAATTAATACATTAGAACCAATGACAAAGATTCAGTGGCCACAGATTTGCCTGTTTTCATCTTGTTTTCAGCTCTTGTGACGCATCTGAGACTCAAATCTCATTTAGATGTATTTCGTTTCCCCCACACACGTTTACGCTCATATTTCAGCGTGACACCGGGTTAAACTTATCACAAAGAATAGCCTGTTGACTCCGAGAGGCATAGAAACCGTTAGTTTCTGGCCGCCACGTCACTTCATTTCCTCCGACTTAAGAACCGCATCAATCGACTTGTCAAGCCATATCTATATAGATCTTATGGCCTTGGTCGTTTGATCTCCAGAAAAATGCACAGAGTCATTGTTGAGACACCCCAAAATATCAGAGCTCCATCATTCAAAGTCTGCCTTGGAATTCCCCTTATCCACCCTCGTTTAGGGGGGATCTGCAGGACAGGGGGGTGTTGGGGGTTAGCGAGGGGTCTGGTCTTTGGACTACGAGCCTTACAATGTCTGCTGAAGTGATCTGCTGTTGTTAGTCCCAGGAGATGACCTCTTCTTTGCCTTTTTGGGGGATGTCAAAGTTCCAGTTTAGTTTAGTCCAGGACATATAAGGGGCATGTTTGTATTTGGTCCCTTGAGCAGAGGCCCTTTGCTAACTTCACAAAAATGCATTTCGCTCAAGCAGCATTTTGTAACATTCCATATGTACATTCTGTGAAATGTGTAAATGTTCTCTACTCATATTTGGACTTTATTTAAAGGGGCAGTGCGCATTATTTCTGGGTTTATGCATCAGGATGTTTACATTAATTAAAAATGGTGGACATCACTGGCGATTATGCTATTGTTTTTAATGGGACACTTTTGCTATAACCATGTCTTCCTCTCACTTCCATACAAATCCCCACAAAGACTCATAACAAATTCATACCAAGTCACCCACCAACAGACTAATAGAGCCTGGCCTAACATCTTTCCCTGCCATGCAGCCCTCCCTTCAAACCCGCACTTCCTGTGTCTTGTGACCTCACATCCTGTCTCTGTTCCTCCCTAGATGAGAGCGGAGTCTCCCTCCTGCAGCTGATTGGGGATCCTCCTCCAGACGAGATCACCCAAATCTACGGGCCCGACAACAGCCCTGGCTATGTCTTTGGCCCCGACGCCAACACGGGCCAGTTGGCGCGCGCCCACCTGCCCAGCCCGTTCTACCGAGACTTCTCGCTCATCTTCAACCTGCGGCCCACCTCTGACAGGGGCGGCGTCATCTTCTCCGTCACAGACGCCTCGCAGCAGATCATGTACGTGGGTGTTAAGCTGTCAGCCGAGCAGGGCGGCAGGCAGCATGTCATCCTCTACTACACAGAGCCTGACTCACAGGAGTCGTACGAGGCGGCCAGGTTCCCTGTGCCCTCACTGAGGGATACCTGGACCCGGTTCTCCATCGCCGTGCAGGACGACAAGGTGACCTTCTACTTCAACTGTGACACGGAGCCTCAGGTGATGCGCTTCGAGAGGTCCCCGGATGAGATGGAGCTGGAGGCTGGTGCTGGGGTCTTTGTCGGCCAAGCTGGAGGGGCTGATCCTAATAAGTTCCTGGTATGTACACAGGATGTCATTTGACTGTTTAGGGCAAACCATTTTCAGGCCCTTTAAATCAGGAGATGAATTCATTTCTGGAGCAACGGGTCCAGAATATATTGACCTCCAAGTTCCTGCGTGATGTGATTAGAGTAATTCCTCTGTTGCGGTCAAAAGATGAAGCTCCTCCGATTTCCAAACAGTACTTTTATGTCTCGAAAAATCCCTTAGACCCGACTTGGACTGAGATGAGACGGGGCTCCTGCCGTGTGCAAGTCTGGTCCACAGTCAAGCGTGTGAAACACAATCTGTTGAGCCTGGATAACTCTCGTATGATTTGATTGCCCAAATTGCCCTGCTCTAAATCATAAATGTCTACACCGCCCCGCTATCTTCTTGAGAGCGGACTGCAAATAATTGGTCGGCCTCACAGTTGGGGTGCAATTAGCTCCTGCTGGCTCGACTGCTGTTAGAGCCCAGTAGCTGACCTCGACAACCTCTGACCTTAGCTGCGAGCGGTAAACACGGTCAGACAGGTGCACTACGACCCCGTGCGCCTTGGCTTTTTGGCTGCACACTCATTGGAAGTATTAGCTAAAGCTTGGGCGGATAGTCAGTTCCACTTAGATCCATTGTGATGTAGATTGGAGAAGGTTGGCTCCTTCTGAAAGACAAACGCATGCACAGTAGGAATTGTGTAGAAAAGAAAAGAAAAAGGAAGAGCCCAAGCTATATGTGACATGCTGTGATAGCTTTGAGGTGATTGAAGTGTTGAGTGACAGATAATAATATATGACACACTCTTTATGGCTTCTGTGGTTACAATGCTTGGGAGGTGATTCGCCTAAATCTAGACTATTGACTGATTGTTTTATGTTGTGGTGATTCACTTTTTTGACCCTCGAGCAGCAGTTTGACAGTTTGACAGCCAAGACATAATAGAGAGATAATTACTTGGCTGCTTTTGAAGTGAAGTTTGAAAATGTAATCAGGTCCCTTAGGGTGAAGAGTTATCTTTGAGTAATGCAAAATCTATTGTATGGACAACGGTAGAGTTAAGAGATAGACACAGAGACAGACAGTAGAAATACTCTTTCTCATTTTTGAGTTAAACATGAACATTATTGTAATCCGATAGTTTTTACTGTTCAGTGTTGCCAAATATGGAATCATGCTGTCAGTCCTCCCTGTTCTCTTAAGACTAAATCGAGGGCTTTTCAGCCAGTAAGTAGGTTTTGGCAAAGTTTACGGGACAAAAACTGGACCTAACTTTGATCATCGCATAAATACATAAAGATACTTACTCTACTAAATAGATCTCCTTTCGGACTTTTACGTGATATATAGAAAAGAAGTGCTCGCCCAACTGAAACAGCTGTTACTTGTGCTTCAATCGTTTTTTTGACAGCTAAGACAAACGATGCTTGATTTGTTCCAAAGCACTTTGTAACTTTAGAGATTTTTTTTCATTATTATTACTTAAGCACATCTAAGGCATTTCCTTGTGCTCTGGTGTATTACATTACATTACATTACATTACATCATTTAGCAGACGCTTTTGTCCAAACGATGTAGATTATCAATTACCTATACATTTTTTTTAAATAACAGGGAGCTAAACCATGTCTCTTCTCTCAGGATTTGGCTTGGAGGCCATGTGCAATATTTTGCCCCTTGCATGACCCTACACTAGAAAGGTCTTGTGAATTTAATCGTCCTAATCAAATCAAGGCCCATCAAGCTGCTTTTGCGTCTAAATATTTGTCATATATTTATAAACCAGACATTCCATCCTGGAATTAAATTAGTTTAGGAGCCGTCTTTTTGTTGTTGTCTCCAGCACTGTCACTGAGCCAGAAATATGCTGCTATGTCAGTTTAGTCTTCATCATGAATAGACACACTAATGCGAGAACATGGACATCTACATCGTACTGTTAGAAACCCTAACACACTGTCCTAACATCATACAGGTTTCTAAAACAAAAACCGCCTCACCAAAAACATGAAAGCCTGTGTAGCGGAAACGTTTAAAGGTCTTCGGGCTTTAACTGTTTATCCTCAGAGTCCTCTTGAAAATCCATCACTCGTGACATCAATGCGGCCTATGGCGTCAACTACAAAGAATTCATCGGCTGAGGAAGTATGAACAGCCACCTCTTCATACCACGCTAACGGCCCTTTGATTGGCACACAGATAGCGTTAATGCGTATCACTGAGCGAGACCTCCAGTGTGGGAACTCGTATCAGACGTGTGGGAAGAGACAGTGGCACTTCACAGGCGGAGGCTCGAACTGGGGACATCAAGAGCAACCTCTGATTGTGTGAGAAATAGTCCCAGATCGTAACAGCAAGCTAGAAGAAAGACTAGATTAGAATGTGTTGTGTTTAGAGCAAGCAATTTATTGTGTGTGTGTGTGTGTGTGTGAGCGAGAGAGAGAGAGAGAGAGAGACAGAGAGAGACAGAGACAGAGAGATAGAGAATGCAACAGCTGTGTCAACATGATACCCAACATACCATCAAACATCAAAAGATCATGTATGTCCTCATTTCACAACTGTTTTGTTTGCTGTGTGTGTGTGTGTGTGTGTGTGCGTGTGTGTGTGTGTGTGTGTGTGCGCGTGCGTGTGTGACGATAGGGCGTGATCGGCGAGCTGAGGGTGGTGGGAGACCCTCGCGCTGCTGAGAGGCACTGTGAAGAGGACGAAGATGACTCGGATGTGGTGAGTGTCAACTTTGACTATGGCCGATGTTTGGTAAGTAACGGGACGACGTGCGATTGAATTACCGTCATCTGATTGGGGGAGGGGGGGCTAACTCTTATCTGTTCCAGTCGCTGGAAGAAACATATAGTTTGCAGATACCTTTGGAAAATAGGTGACGCATTTTTGGATAATGTAGAAAATCCCTGAAGGTTAAAAAGGTATTTAGATTAATTGATGCTTCATTGTTTGTTTCCGTTCAAATTAGTATTAGGCAATTGGAAAGAACATTTAACCACATATTCTATGGAAATAAGCAAAGAAACCTGAAAGTAAGCCAAAGAGTTTTGGGGTTTTTATTCCAGCAGATTACATCACTGGGTGCTGATCGCTAATCTGTAACGGATAACAGTCTCGAGCGGCCTGCTCACCTCCGACCCTGACCACCCGCTATACACAAACACAGGTGCCTCACTGCAGCACGCCAGCAGCTAACCGTCGTTGAGTGTGTATGTCCAACCAAACGAAACACTCGGCGCGCTCCTATGAGCAGAACACCAAAAGCCTGTGAAAAGGGTTCGATGTTACTACTTGTTATTATCCGATCTTTAGATGTTGTTTGTGATTAAAAGGGGAAAACAAACCCCAGGTGGAAATGACAGGTTTCCGATTTCGGGACGGGCCTTTCATCTCAAGGTTATTTCCCCGGGCGCAGCTGTTTTCCCACAGGATTTGTTGGAATATGTCTTCAGTGTACAAATCACATGTATCCCTTTCGGAAACAAATTGAAGATATTGAATTACCGTTTCCAGTCTAATAAGAAGATATCATATTCATCAGACTTGTTTTTATTTGTCAAGTACATGATTTTCACTTGATGACATTAGTGCGGAGACATATTACCGATTTAGAGAGTTTGCGAACTGAGCCACGGTACAGGGACAACAGGACCTCACACACAGAGTAAAGGAACATTGCAATAATTCCAGCTGAATTGAATTAAAATAGTACTGTGGCAAGGGGAACATTTTTTAAATGAAATTAAATGTGTGCTTCTGTCTTCTCAGGCTTCAGGCGAGGGAAGTGGCTATGAGGAAGCGAGACCCCTAAAACCAGCCCCTGAGACAGGCAGATGGACGGTATGAAACAATCTCTCTGTTCATCGTTATAAATGATTTTCACTTCGCATTACAACATTTAAAAAAGATGTACCTGTTGTTTTTGTCACCAGTACTGTTTTAGTATTAGTACATGACTATTCCAGGTGACACAGGACATATTTGCATGTATTCCTGTAATGGTGTTGCCCCTCGCACTCGTCTTTTGCCGCTTGCAATGTTGGTGATACGCGATTTAGGTCGGTCTACCGGCACACGTAATGTAAGTTGCTCTGGAGCGTTTCGCTAAATGCATCCGATGTAAATTGTACTTCGAGAAAGGAAAGCACAAGAGAGGGAGAAGGACGCACTGTGTCTGGAAATTGAGCTGCACATGTCTATATGATGGAGGACAAAGACATTTTACATTGAGAGTTGCCTCTTGCCAAGAATAATAAGGAAATGACCGTGGTGAGTTAAGGATTGCACGTATACTGGCTTACGGTGTAACTGATGCATCTATGCATTGATACGGTGTATTTTATCTGTTCACATTAAAGACACTCATCATTCACAGGGTGGAAAGAGTACCAGTATGTCTTTCTCAAGTAGAAGTACTGATACTTTGCAGAGTTTTTTATTAAGTGGAAGTAAAATGACTAGTTTAGTTACAGAGTTGTTTTTATTCATTCTGTTCGTAGCCACTGTTGCCAAGAGATGGAGACCTCCAAAATGGCCGCCAGCGGGCGAGTTATGCCACCTGAATGCCCCCTAACGTGCATCGTTTAGATAAAAGTAACGTGTCCCCAAGTGACCCGCTATCTTTCGCGCGGGAGATGCAGGGGAGGGGGAGGTGTGTGTGTACTCTGGATGAACGC
>OMOT01038777.1:33194-49038 GCA_900312575.1 Acanthochaenus luetkenii
GGCCTCTTGTATCTCTCGCTCACCGTGCATGTGCGCGCACACACACACACACACACACACAATCACCGTTAGTCTTTTCTGTCTTTCAGTCTCCGTCCTCCATCTCCTCCCTTCTCTGTGCTTTTGTCTCTCTTCTCTTTATCTACCTTTGGCTTTCTGTCTATCTCCCCCCCCCTCTGTCTGCTCCCCGTCTCTTCCACACTCACACACAATCACGCTCTGCACAGACACCCACTCACTTCCTCCGCCCTCAAAGATAGCCGCGCAGAGTGAAATGTGGCACAACCTCCGACCTGCACCTCTACCGCCCCGCACATGCACTCCCACTCACAGTTATAGTGGCGAGTCAGAATAAACCAGACGTCAATCGGACTCCATTCGATCCAAGCCATAGGCTCCTGGCTCCAGGGCTCTGTTTTGTTATAGTGACTGGTTTCTCAATCAGCTTTATAACATAACCATGTACAGGAACTGGCGGGGGTGGGAGGAAAGTTAGATGGGGAGAAGAGGACGGTACCTTAAGCAGGCGGTTTCATCTTCACCCTGCCTCATGATTACCGCACTACTGACTGTACTTTGATACCCTGGCACTTTTATGACAAGGGGCTTTCCGTCTGTCCGACAAGCATTTATTAGCATGTGCTGTAAAAGGCAACAGCTGGCATCAAACACCTACTTGTATTTTTCGTTCCCCCCAATGTGTAGAACCTGCACTCTGCACGGTTCTCCAACCTCTGCAAGTCTGGGGCAAGTCTGGGTAGAAACAAGTTGGAGAGAGAGAGAGTTGTACAAGTGCAACTTTCCATTGTGTCATCCTTGGAATTGATGGTGATAGATGGAGCTAGCCAGCCAATGCGTACCTGTGCTGTCACGGCTGGAATCAATTTAAAATAAAGGCTTTTCAACTTTTTTTAAATGAATATATATTCCCTTTGAGTTGATTTGTACATATGTTCACCCATGTGTGATGTCCGGGCAATACACAAAACGTATTTGGATTGTTTTACTGAGTAATGATTGAATGAGAAATTAAGGATACAAATAAAACCCATTTGGCAGTAGTCGATTACAAATGACATAATTGAATAGTATGCATTTGTATTTATCTTCATTAGCGCGTCAGGAAATACCCGTGTAGCTAAAAGCCATTGCATTAGGACATGATGGTCTGTTTCCATACAAACATGACTTATTCATCCTTTACACAAACAAATAAGGCATACATCTTTAAAAAAAAACTAGGTTTGGTTTGCAGCCAAGGAGCTTGTGTCCTCATTGCACAATATTACTGCTGTAATATGTGATGGCTCGTACAATTAGCAGAAGTTTCACTCTTGTGTGTATGCATGACTGACGAACATCAATTCCGAAAAGAAAAGTGTGTTTCAATGCTAAATACTGACAAGCAGAGTAGCCAGCTGATTGGCTTAGTGGCATTTTGGATGGTTTTTGCATTCAGTGTTCATCCAACGGTCAAGTCTGATGAACTGTAACAATGTCTGGAAAAAGGAAATGGAAGGTGTTTTTTTGCCTTCTTCTAATTATATCACCTCTTTATTCCAAATCCGGATCCTCTCTCCTCTGCCAGCGCCAACAAGAGTCAGACTCACAAGGGTCAAACTTTGACGGTGCACTTTATAATCGACCAGGCTGCTTTTCATCTATCCGTTGGCTGACCGCACAGAAGAGCGAATTCCAGTGAGTTCCTTCTGTAATATTTCACAGGGCGTGCACTGAAAAACACATGCTACATTGCTGCAGACATGGAATACGCTCATTGCCGAGGGAGCTGCATACCTGATCTTGGACTCAGGGGGTTGTGTGGTTCAAATCCATCAACACTATGTTCTGAAGAATGGAGCCTCCCACCCATCATTCCCAGCTATGATGGAAAGATGAAGGAGTGAACAAGCAGGGCATTCTCTGTCACATTAATACATATATCATCTCAGAACCAATAATCATCTGGCCAAATTCTTAGCATAGTCAGCGCCGCGCAACGCAGTGGGGAGAATGGCTTCCCAGAGAGGAAACCAGTTCATTATCAACGTCGGCTGCACTTTGTCCCTCGTTCTTTGCCCCCCTCCCACATTCTCCATTCCCACTCCTCTCCTGAATTCCACAGGTGACTATTTGAGGTGTGTCACTGGTGAAGAATGAGCTAAAAAAAAGGGGGGTATTTGTGTTATCTGCTCCCCCTCCCGCTTCTTACCCAAGGGCGGTTGGGAGAGCAGAAGTGACCCTTTCCTCCTCCTCCTCCTCCTCCTCCTCTTCCTCTGGCTGGCCTGGTCTTTCCTTTGTGGACACATGCATGTACATATGCAAACACTTGTTTGGTATTCAAGATGTGCAGACACAGTCATACCGACGGTAAAGGGTACACACAGCTGTGCACACGCACTTAAGGTGAACTTAAAGGTGAGAGAAGGAATTTCTCATAGACACTGGATGACTGTTGCAGACTGATGCGATGGACAAAAAGGCACAGTAACTTAACTTGAGTCGTGGAAGCAGTCGTGAATAATGCAGTGCAAAGGTGCAATGATAGAAGGGGGCACTTTCAGTCATTGAGCAATGTATCATCCTCTGAGAAAACGGCTGAGGGTGGGGCACACACACACACACACACACACACACACGCACACACACACACATGCATGTGCATCCTGCCCTAAGCTTGACCCCTGTTATTTCATCACAGGGCTTTACTAGTTCAAAAGTGCATGTGTGTTGGTCGGGGTAGAACGAACACACACACAAACTTTTACCAGTGGAGGTTATGAAAAAGATCAATATAAACCGCAGACATGTAATAACGACTTTCTTTCCTTTTGTAATTTGTATTGCAAAAGGGGGGGGGATGCAATTATCACATCCTGGATGTCGCTATAAGTCGTGGAGGGTTTGTTTTTGGTCCTGGCGTTATTCCCCAGAGAGGGTTCGTAACAGGGGCCAGACAAGAGATTAACATATATTATTACCAAGAGAGGAAGAAAAGTGCGCTCTTTGGTTTGTGATGCACAAGCTGGATTAGCTGCGTTTAATACAGACTTGGAGAGGCAACTCAAAGAGCCTCTAGAGCTGGGAGATTGACGTGTTAGTGGCGCATAAACATCAGCACAGTTTAAAGGTAGCATGATGTAGCAATGAGGTAGCAACACCGTGCAGACATTTCTGTTGGGATTGATATTAACAAGCGCTACTTTTTACAATATTGTGTGACGTTGTTTTCAAGTCCCTTTTCAGTGGAGGGGAGATACCAGTAGGAACTGACCCGTGTAGGTCAATATAGCTAGAGCATGGCCCAATGCATAGCGCAGCGCACCGACACAGGCTAAAAATGCACTCATCGAGCTTTAACGCTTCAAGTAAAGGTCACACGTTGCCTTCTTTTTAACAATGTCCTCACATGTTTTTCTGCAGACGACTCCCGCACCTTCTCGACCCATTCAGCAGCCACCAGTGACCAAGAAACAAGAGCTGACCATAGAGAGACAGACAGGTGAGTCTACCACACCAGACGTGGCATTTTGTGTATTTTTACGTGTATTTTGTTCACTTGCAATTCTTGACTATTTCTACACTGCACCTCTGTTGACTTTGATTCAGCAAGATGGCAAAAAGACGTTGTGTTTTCCACATGCTGACACGTGACTTAACTAACCCGATGGACATGGAGGGGAGGGTTTATGACAGCACACACTGTTGCAGAGTTCATGTTCCCTGATCCTGCATAGCATGACCTAGTCAGCGCTCGCTATATAAAGATTTACAGACACAAGTCTCCATCTAGGGGACAAGTGGAACAATGCAATCTGGGGGCTGGAATTCCCTCATCAGTGAAGCATATTGAATTATGGCGACAGGAATGGCTTGCTGTGTGAACTCACCCATAGTATTAGTGTGTGAGAATGTGTATTTGATTATTTTCTAATTTTTAAAAAATGCTTCTTGAAAATAAAGTAGAGGAGTACAGATTCCACTTCTCAATTCCTCGCCAGCGGCCTTCACTTTGCTGTGCATGAGGCGGATGATTCGCACGTAACTGTTGAAGTAGCAACACTGGGATGCGTTTCACTCAGGCGCCACTTAAAAGTGCAGCTTGCTCGATGGGAAGAATGTAAGGTCAAAGTGGGTCATACCAGGAAATACTTCAGGATGGTGGCGCATGCAGGTGTGGGAACCGTCTATTCAATTACTGCTTCGACCTGGAAGCCGCCACATGGCCTATACGTGTATAAGTGACCGCGGTGCTCACTGGGATGCTCTCGCCGACAAACAGAATAGTCCATTTCCTCTTCTCTTGGGAGCAGGAAATGTTCCCGTATGTTGTTTGGGATCTGGGATGCAATCGTTAATCATTCTTGAATGGTCTTTTCACGAGGGTAATAATAACTCTGTCCCCTTTCTTTGTTTTCCAGGGCTGGCGGGGGCTAAAGGAGAGAAGGGTGACCAAGGGGATAGAGGAGACAAAGGAGACGGGGGTCCCATTGGGCCGAAGGGAGAGTCGGGCTCCGGCTCCAGCTCACGGGGTGGAGCCCGTGGAGAGAAGGTTTGGACCTTTTTTCTTTCTTTTTTTTATAGCTCTGCTTTGAAAGTCAAAGGAATACGCACATTAGACTTGGAATAGCCGGTATAGCGTTTAGGCGTTAGGGTGCTGCTCCTTGCCCTTCTGAAGGCTGCCACTGGGGCAGGGAGCTTGTTAGTAACAGCGTGAGCAAGGGCAAGAGTCAAGGTGTCAATATCAACGCCATCAAGCCCTACCAAGAATGCACTTTGATGACATTTCCCAATGGATGACAGGAACCACTAGAGGGAGACGCAAGTTCTCATTTCCTGCAAAGGATATGTGGCGCAATATCAAGAGTATGTTTACACAGGGTGGAACTCGTGGAGAGAAGTGATGTCTGTCCACGTAGCGAAGCCCAATACATTTCAGGTGGAAATTGTTTTTGAAAGTATGGCATTTTTTATGGTTAACAACCAATAAATCACATACTGTTAGAAGCGTTGTATTCCAACTTTTTATTGATAATAATGATGATTAAGGCTTTTCTGTGTGTGTGTGTATGTGTGTGTGTGTGTGTGTGTGTGGCTTATATGGTAGAGCACGGCACTAGCATTGCAAAAGGTCAGGAATTTCCTTCCCACTGGTGAATGTACGCTTTCATGACAATGTGAGGTGCTTGAGCTACAAACTATTGGACTATAGGAATTTATTTTCAGCACTGACATTGCTGTTTGTTTTTAATATTTTCAGGGAGAGCCCGGAGAAAAAGGAGGGAAGGTAAGTTTCAAATCATTTATTTATTTATTATTATTATTATGTATTTATTTTTTCTTCAGGGTGACTCTTATTAGTGATGAACTCTTTGATTTGGGGCCCTCAGTGGCACAGTTACTGAGGTGTATATCATGCACTTAAAGTTTTCAGTTCATGTTTGACCCTTGACCTTTGTCTCGAGGCCTCCGTGTTTCCACAATGCTGTCTTTTTCTCTTTTTTTTATACACGTTTTTTTTCAAAACACAGAAGCAACATCTGTGATATTAGTGTTTCTCAACTGATGGGTCATGACACAATACTGGGACAATATTGCTACAACAACAACTTAGGGAAACTCAGTGCTATTTAACTCATTGTGTGGCATAAAATCTGAACACATCTAAGGATTGAAGATTTTTCATATATTTCGATTAGCACCTTATTTGCCCATTGGTATCGAAATATATGAAAAATCTCCTAACCTTAGATTGTTTTCCTTTATTTCATTTTCTTTCTCATTTCTAATTCTATACCTCCATGGTCACGTCTCTCCAGGGCTCTGCAGGGTTCGGCTACCCAGGAAAGAAGGGAGATACTGGCACCCCAGGGCCCCCTGGACCTCCTGGCCCTTCAGGGCCCACGGCCGAGCTGTTGGAGGGCAACGATGGCTCAGTAGTCCAGAGGGTAGCCGGCCCCCGAGGACCAGCCGGACCATCGGGCCCCCCGGGGCCTCAGGGATTTCCAGGAGCTGACGGACAGCCAGTTAGTAGACAACAGTTGAACACTTTACTTGTTTGAGTAACAATTATGGTCTTAAGATAATTTAGAATCACGTGACTCAAAAATGTATATGGACTTTTTTCTGGCGGGTCGAGTCGCTTCTGTTCTCTCTGGACAACTTTGTACTATTTTCATTGTTATTTTGATGGTCTTTCTCTCTGTCTGCAGGGTGATCCTGGCGAGGATGGAACTGCGGTACGTTTTTGTGGGATGTGCTAAAGAACCAACAACAACAAACCCACCATGCTGTATTTCTATTCATAGCACTGTAACAACATCACAACATCGCCTACACACGATCAAGAACACTGATAATTGGCTTTGACTCTAATTTGCCAAGATGGCCACGTGGTGATGGAATACAATAGTGTCAATAGATAGTATCCCTGCACATATTGCGTTTGCCTATAGGAGCTGCATGGCATCCTGCATTACTTTAACATGATGGTTTTTCCACCCAGGGTCCTGTTGGACCTCCAGGTTTCCCAGGAACCCCAGGTGACTACGGAACCAAAGGAGAGAAGGTAAGACGCAGGAATGGAAACGAATATGAAATAACAGAAAAACAAACATATATATATATATATAAATACATATATAAAACAACAGAAGAGAATCATCTCAGAATGCAAAAAATGATGAGTAAGCCCTGGACAACTGTTGTTGAAGTCTGATGTCTTGCTGTGTCGTGGTGTGTGCAGGGAGACCGTGGAGACGGACATCCCGGCCCTCGGGGACCCCCTGGTCCTCCCGGACCCCCGGGACCAGGATCCAGATCTGTGAGTCAACATCAGCCTCTGTCACAATGTTTAGGAAGAGCTGACTTGGAACAAGAAAATATGCTTTCGTTGTTTACAATACATTTCAAACTCTGTATTTCAGACTTTTGTGGACATGGAAGGCTCAGGGTTCCCCGACTTGGAGTCTGTTCGGGTGAGAACGATTGACATTTTGACAGTGTAGTTGGTGACATCACCTTTGTTGTTGCAATACTGTAATCATCGACACCAAACCGCAAAGAAGATAAATCATTGCTGAATACAAAATACGACTTGGTGGAAATATGTTTCCGCATACAGTCAAATTCAAGTAACAGTTAAAACACCTGTAGAATCAAGCAAAGACCTCAAAAGACAATCTGATCCACTCAAGGTTTATTTTTCTTGATGTAGGGACTTCCCGGCTTACCTGGGCCTCCAGGGCTCCCTGGTCCTCCTGGTCCTACTACAGTGGGTACAGCAATGAGCGCCGGGGCATTTGGACCACCAGGACAGGACGGATCCCCCGGTCAACCTGTAGGTGTCGCCACTTAACACCACTAAACACCACTAACCAAACAGCAAATCCTCAAACTGTCCACGTAGTGCTGATAACGATTGTACAACGTATCAAATCAACAACTGCTGTATATTTGAGCCAAATCTTTTGGGCTTCCAGGGTTTGCCTGGTCCACCAGGTGCTGATGGCCTCCCAGGAGCTCTTGGTCCCAAGGGAGATAAGGTGCAGTAGGACTTAAAGTCCTTTTGAAGATGATTGTTTCTTTCCTGAAGACTCTCATGCCATTTAATTAAAAATGTAATGATTGTGTCACTGAAATATCTTGTATAGAGTGTTAACAACTATAAACGATATTCAGAATCTGCTGATAACCGTCCGAGGACTTAAGATGTTGTTCGGTTTGCTTTGTGATCTTCTTCGTCATGGAATCTGCACGGGATTCATCTCCTTAACATGTTGTCCACCTCTTTTCCACACCAGGGTGATTCAGGTGACCTGGGTCTTCCAGGAGCAGTTGGAGAGAAGGTATGGATTTATGTCTTTAATTATTTAATTTGATCATTCTTTTTATTTTACTTTGAACTCGGTGCAGTTGGACTGTGAGGTTTACCTTCCAAAACAGTGCCGACTGTACATTCTCCTCGTTTGTTTGGACCAGTAGCGAGACAGGGATGTACGTAGTGTCATTTAGTGAGGAAGGTATAAGGCTCAGTGGGTGCCGGTGTGGTTTTGGGACACCAGAACGTACCGTTGAAGGTGTCACACGCTTAATTCAGTGACACATCTGAGGCGGTGGCCACTTGATAACCCCAGTGACATACCTGCTCTCATCCGCCTGTTTCTAAAGCCTTTCCCCTCCCTTTCATTTCACCAGCCAAGCTCCTACTTTTCTTTTCTCACCAATCTGCTGCCTCACTATTCCTCCTCCTCCTCCTCCTCCTCCTCCTTCTCCTCCTCTCCTAAGCCTACCCATCTGCAGGTAACCGGGTTCCAGCATGTCATCCGTCAAAGGGGATTTGTGTCTTATGTAAATGTGTTTGTCATACACTGACAGCAACAGACCTAACTAAACTTGTAACCTGAGTGGTTGTTGTGGTTTGGTTTGTTAACACGTGTGAATTGTGTGCCGTAACAATGAGCAACCTTTCTTTAATGTCCCTCTAGTATGACTCGTGTAGAGTAATAACACCAGGTCTTGGTGGTTTTTGTGTGGGATTACTGCAGTGAATTAGATAGACAGAGAGACACAACCTCACTCAGTCAGCCAATCAATGAATCCATCCATCCATCCCCGGGAGGAAATGGGGGACTAACCACCAACTACATCTACAACAACTGGGGAGTGGAACGATTGGATTCATTGAAGACTGATATGACTGCTCATGTTTATTATTATTATTATTATTTATTTTATGTCTTCTTTTCTCCCACTGTTGTCCCATTTCGCAGGGAACTCCAGGAGATCCCGGCTTACCAGGCCGTCCAGGAGAGAGTGGATTGGCTGGTCTGCCTGGACCAATGGGACCAGTTGGACCACCTGGGCTTCCCGGCCCTCCTGGACCAAGTTATCGTGTTGGATTTGTGAGTTCCTTATAAACTTCAAGTCTTTTTCAGTATACTGTACCTTATGGTAGAGTCGACAAAGCTCAGAAGAAAAGATGAAGATTGTCTCATTAAGGCTAAACCTTAATCTCTGTAAGGTGACAGTGATAGAGAAACGCCGATATTGGCCTTTTGTTAACTATCGGATATCAACCAGTCATTTGGTCCATTGATGATATGATCGATAAAAAGCCTATAAAACCTGCAATGAAATGTATTTTCTTTGCACATTTTATGCATTCATTTATTTTTATATTGTCTTTTGTAAATTCATTATTGATTTACAATTATGGGGGAAAACACGGAATACTTTTTGTGCATGAAAATGGAGAAGATGTTGAATAACAGCACAAAATACCGGCCATCAGCAGCTTCAATACAAAAATATCAGTAACGATATCAGACTTCAAAATCCCATATTCAAGCAGTCAGTCACATTGCAATCGTTCCAGCACAATCTCATGAAAACAGTCATCGGAAAGAGTAATATTAGAAAATGATGTGTCTCTTAGTGCATTTTGTACCATTTTGTACCATTCATAGATACATACAGTACATAGCCTCTCCATGTGTGTCTACGCAGGTTAATCTACATACACACAGAACAGAGAGGCCGAGTTCGATTATTAGTTTATTTCTTTATTTCTTTATTTGTGCAATGATAAAACATGGACTGAAGAGGATAAATAATGTATTGGTGAGACAAGCGGCTTATGAAAACATCTAAATGAAAGAAACAAGAAAATAAAAAAATCCCCATTATAGCTTTGTCCAAATTGTGTGACTGTTTGACATCACATCATTTGTTCATGTTTGAAGGATGACATGGAGGGTTCCGGAGGAGTTTTCTCCAACGGGCTTCCTGGTGTCAGAGGACCTGAAGGAATACAGGTTAGTACCGTTTATTGAATTACGAAAGAGTCATCCCAGATCTCATTGAAGGTCCTTAATTGTTTTGGTGTATGCCTGTATATTATCATTACTATTATTATTGTCTGTCGGTGCAAATGTTCATATGCAAATGCCGCATTTTAATTGTCCGTTTTAATTGTAACATTTTAACCTGTTTATCTCGTCTATCTTTAACTGGAATTGGACCAACAATTTTGCCTACAACTGTATGCATTAGGTTTATTGATGTACCTTCTCATTCAAAAACAATAGTTTGTAGTAGTAGGCGGCGGCTTTTTCAGTTGTCAAACAATTCATATAAAAAAAATAGATATAACATGTGAATAACCAAGGCTCTTTTTTGGTGTCTTTCAGGGTCCTCCTGGTGTGCCTGGACTGCCGGTGAGTACTTGAGGAATTGTTCCAATAATCTGTCATGAGTTGGTCTGCGTCTCCCTGCCCTGGCTCACATGGATTTATTTAGTATGTTGTATATTTTAAAATAGACCAACAACTGAAAATGTTCACAATGGTCCCACAAACCATCCAGTATAATTGATTTGGAGGAAGGTTCGTCACAAAGTGCTTTACAGTAGATTTGTCCTTGCTGCTCTCATCCGCAGTCATTTCACCTGTTCCTTTTCAAAACCACTGAGAGTTGGAAAATAAGATAAGATGAAACGTTATTGATCCCCGTGGGGGAAATTAAATACTCGCAGCATCAAAAGCAATATGATTCAGCAGGGGAAAAAAGGCAATATAATATAAGCACACAAATAGACTTGAAAATAAGCAATAAGATCTGTAAAAAAATCAAAATAAAGCAATGAAATAGAATGTAAATAATTGTGGGGTTATACAAACTGGTGTAACCATGTTAAGTAGGCTGTATCTGTGGGAAACAATGGAGTACGGATTATCAACGTATATTGATTAAGTCACAGATGTTACTAGCAGTCACAGTTGCTTACTTAAATATGGATTGCTAAATTAATAATAAGTGCACATGACTACAGCTTTTTAAAATCATTGAATATTTAAACCCTTACATAACCAGGCACGTTGATCAAGAATACATTCTTATTTGCAGCATCAACCGGAGGAATTAAAACATACGTACACTCATTCAACTAGTCTTTCACTGAGCAGCTCCACAGGAGCGGTTAGGAAATAAGTGCCTTGTTTAACAGCACTTAAAACATAATCGTTGAGGGAGCAGAGCGGCATTTCGTGTGTCCAACTCCCTTCCTGGTCTGGGGATTCAAATCAGAGAACCTCCGCTTACCAGCTTGCCATGTAACACTGTTTGCGTGTTGTTTGACAATAACATCCTTGCAAGGTCAAAATGTGTTCCGTTGAATTTTATGGCATCGTGTTTGACCATGTTCAGTTAATTTCTCCACCGGAATGACTTGAATGTTTTGAACTCTGCAGGGTAAACCTGGGTTTCCTGGCATACCGGGTCAGAAGGGCAGCGAAGGTCTTCAGGGAAGAGACGGGCGACCCGGGCTGGATGGCTTCCCCGGGCCTCAGGTAGAAGCCTCCCTTCCCTTTCCCTTCTCCAGCTGGCCATCTTCTCCATCTCGTTTCTCAATCGGACAGGACTCAAATAGCAGTTCCAAACAGTCTTTAGTGTTTGTTTGAGCCTGTATGGTGTAACTTGGGTTTATCACATCGCACTTCAATCAAGTCAATTCAGTCACAGAAACGGAATTGACTTCACAATACTTTCCTGATTGTTCAAACGTGCTGCTCATTGTATCGTCCTGTGTGTCGGGACTTAACACCAGGCTTGGGGCAAAAATGATCTCTAAAGTTCATAAAATACCTGTGAAATAAAAAATGAGGGTGCAAAAGTTGACCCATATGATTAGATGTATGTTTTTTGCATTTCACCCGTATCACTTTTTTTTTTCTCCAGTCGAGTTGTCAAATATTCATGAGTGAATGTGCCTGCTGTCCCCTGGGGGCCTTCATAGGTGATTCATGGTCGCCTATGACCAGGGAATCCTTCCCAGTGCATTCTGGGCCAGAAAAATAGAGTGTTTTTTGATCCGAAAACAACCGAGTATGCAGCCTGAAGCAGTAGATAATGTTGGCACCATGCAGCCGGCGGTAGAAGAACCACTGCGTCAACAAAAAAATAAAACAACCAATATCATAAAATTATAATTGTGGGGAGAAAGATGGACTGTTTGGGAACAGATAGGGGAAAACGACACTATCCTCTTCCGTTAGACCTGCAACACGATTCCAGCAGTGGGAAAGACGTGAAAACAAATGTTTGGGGTACAAATTGAGTGTTTATTTGCCATTATGCATTATGAATATTATTTTATAGTTCAAGGTTATAGCCTTTTTTAACTTTATTCACAATCACTGCCTTGGACCAGATCCATTTCAAGATGGGAGACGCTGGTTTCCCATGTCTTTGTTGAAACTTTATGGAGCTTTTTATTGCTTTAAATACAGGACTTTCACCATTGTTAATGTATCGTTCCTCTCATTCTTCTTTAATTTGACAGGGACCAAAGGGTGAGGCAGGCGGCAACGGAGAGAGGGTGAATATTGTTTTTAACGCTGAATAACTATTCAATGTTCACCACAAAGCAATAGAAGATGATGATACAATCTTGTACTGTGGTATCAGGGTGAACCGGGCCGAGATGGAACTGGACACCCAGGACTACCAGGCCCACCCGGACCGCCAGGACAGATCATCTACCAAACATCTGGCAGTGTAAGTCCCACAAAAGCTCGTCTAAGTTGAAATCTGAGGCCAGAATTCAAGGCAGAGCAACTTGCTGCCTTTTTTGCACATAAACAGTTGAGATATCTCTAATTTTCAATTCAAATTCATTGGCTCATATTCAAATTCATTCATTCACACATGCACAGAGCACCGCAACACAGTGAAACGAGTTCTCTGCATTTCTCCCATCACGTATTCCACCCCAGATACACACACAAGTGAGATGCATTGCACACGTAGAGCGACACATACAGTATACACGCACAAGCTGGAGGGGCCAGAGCAGAGGGCAGCTGTATATATAGCGCCCGGGGAGCAATTAGGGGTTAAGTGCCTTGCTCAAGGGCACACCGGCGGGATATGGCACCTGATTCTGACACCAACAACCCTCCGGTTGCCAGCTCACATCTTGCTAGGTGTTCTAGTTTTGTATTAGCAGCATATTATCTTCATTCATCCGTTCATTCATTCTCCTTGTGTCCCTGCAGTACGATGGTGCTGTTGGAGGTGTTGGGCCTCAGGTATGTATTAACGCCTGCACAGTGATACTGATACTGAAATACTCAGTCATTAGTGTTGTGTTTGATTCATCTCTGTGTGATTTGTGCGTCTAAACGGGACTGAATAGGGACACGCACAGGGTTTGCAGGTGTTCATGGGATGCAAAGGCTCTCTCTCCTTTTAGTTATGTGAACCGTTCCAAATGTTCTATTGTGTTGTGGATCGTAGACAATGCACATGCACAAGTACTATCAAATGGAGGTCATCTGCTCGTCCGGCTATACCTGTACATCTATTCGGCATAACTATCCATAGCAATTTTAAAAGCCCCGTACGTTCCAAAGCGCTTTCTACAACACTTACAATATTGATCATGCACTCGAACCTTAGAAAGGGCTATGAACTGAGGCACGACAGAGAAACAAACACCTGTCAACCACAATTTATAGTATATGACGAAACATGCAATTACCTTGTCCTCTCCAGTTTTAAGTAATAGTAATTATGGAAGTGCTGTTCAAGAGATGATTTCATATCACAGCAACACGTCAATGTTGGCTTGTTAATGTCTAACTTTATTGGATGGTGGAAATATTTGTTATTAGCATGTGGCCTTTTGAGAACGTGACCGCAGAACAAGACCAACCATCTGTTTCCATTCTTATATGTTATTAACCTGTGTACCTTTCATCTGCACTGAATGAAAGCTGCATTTATATCACAGCCAACATTTAAGAAATAGCTCAGACCTAGCAGTGGTGTTGTGGTTTCCCCCTACGTGGTTGGTTGTTATCCATGCTGTCATTCAGAACAAATGTTTGCTTACAAATCACAGAGCACTGATGTAATGTTAGTTATTTATATTATTACACATCAACGTTATACATCACATTGAACATTTTAACAAACGTGAATGTATTAAAATCCTCTGGCGCACAGGAAGTGATGCATTTTATGTTTCCGGCAGCAGCAACGACAATTTGTTTGGAATAAATAGAAGAAGAACTGGGTAGTTAGCATGAGCAGCGATAGCCACCGTGGCTGAACAGACAAAG
Organism: Acanthochaenus luetkenii; assembly: GCA_900312575.1. NCBI lineage: Eukaryota > Metazoa > Chordata > Actinopteri > Beryciformes > Stephanoberycidae > Acanthochaenus > Acanthochaenus luetkenii. The sequence goes on from OMOT01038777.1 coordinate 47,318, forward strand.
ACAAGAGCGCCACCTACAGAAACTCAAACTTCGTCAACAGAAAACCCAAGCTCCGCCCACACTGTTTGCAGAAACGCCACAGCAGTGACCGCTTATCACCAGAGGTGGCACCAAATCCCCAAAACTAAAAACAAAAACATCACTTGAGAGGAATCTTGCATTGTTCAGATGACCTAGAGGGGCGCTGTGGGTTTTTGGTGGAACGACTGGATTATCTAGTACATGAAGACATTACTCAAGCCTTCATTAATGGTGATTGTGTTTCCTGTACAGGGAGGACCTGGTGTACCTGGTCAAGCTGGATTCCCTGTAAGTCTCTCTTTTTCCGCTACATGTAACATAATATTATCTGCTCTACATGCTGTAACCATCATTATAACCATGTGGTCAATATTATTCTTTATTTTATGAATCTGTCAGGTTTTATTCTCTAATGTAGCAGATCTTCCGCACACACACACACACACACACACAACACCTCACTTAGCTAAGGGCTTGGAGGCTAAACGTAGCCATATAGGCGTAGAAGAAGGGACTTCTGCACACTCAGATCAATGCCAGATTCATTTATTTCAAACACCAATGATGCCTCCAGATAGCTCTACAGCGTCCCAGAACCCCCCTCTTCTGTAGCTGGCCCACCCAACACTCAGAGACTAATGGGATGGCTGACTGGATTGACAACTCATCTGTTGTTATTCTAAAGTGTTTGTCTCACACATGTTTCGTATGTCCTGCCAGGGCCCTATTGGACCAAAGGGTGACAGCGGGTCCCCAGGCCCACCAGGGTACGGAGTGAAGGTAATGACAGAATTCCTACCCTTTCATTGCCTTTCATGTTTTTGAAGAGGACAGATACTAGAGGCGCTTCAGGTATCCACAAACAACCGTAGCTGCTCTTGGAGTCCAGGAATTGTACTGGAAATAAAGGAAGGAAATATTGTGATTGTGCTATGTTCTCCTGGCTTCAGGCAGTCGTGTTGGTTTGAAAAATTTAAAAAGCTTTTCATTGGACAGAGCTAAAACAATGCCAAAAAAGACCTATGTGTATCAGCCTCTGTGTTTCTCAGGGTGTTTGAAACACAATGGAGAACAGACCATTAAATACACCTTGCACAGGTGTGTAACAGGGAATGCCAGTGGGGGCAAAACATGAACCTCAAACGTGATTTAAAGTAAAAGTACTTTATACAAAAACTCTAAAAATATTATAAATATTATACGAAAAATGACCGGAATCCCCCTGATGATGGCAGAGGCCGATAAACAAAGCTGTTTTTAATGGCTTAGCCCTCTTCGATTAAAGGCTTTTAAACTTTCAAACCAACACGAGTGTCTGGACTTGGATTTCTTATGCCATGAAAACAGTACATATTTTGTTAGTACATAGTATTTGAAAGTCAGTTTACAGATACTTACTTTACTGTCATTAATTAACTTCCCAGACAGCCGGAATTGTCCAGATGTGTTGAACCCCCACCCATCTAGCGCTCCATTAATGTTAAATCAAACGCTCTGATTGTTTGTTTGTTCATTCAATCATTCATTCATTCATTCATTCACCGTTATTATTAACTCACACAATCATCCTTGTTTCTCTGAAATCCATTGTGTGTACAAATGGGGGCGGCAGTAGCTCAGGAGGTAGAGCTCCCGTCCCGCAACCGCAAGGTCGGCGGTTCGAGTCCAGCTCCTCCCGGGGATAAATCTGTCGTAGTGTC
>OMOT01038777.1:49058-64532 GCA_900312575.1 Acanthochaenus luetkenii
TCCCAGACAGCCGGAATTGTCCAGATGTGTTGAACCCCCACCCATCTAGCGCTCCATTAATGTTAAATCAAACGCTCTGATTGTTTGTTTGTTCATTCAATCATTCATTCATTCATTCATTCACCGTTATTATTAACTCACACAATCATCCTTGTTTCTCTGAAATCCATTGTGTGTACAAATGCTAATCGTGTCTCTTTTGTGTGCTGTGTTCAGGGTGAGAAGGGGGAGTCAGGCTTGATCATCGGACCTGATGGAGATCCTCTGTACATGGGAGGGCTGGTGGGTCAGAAGGTGAGTCTGTCTGGCTGTGTCTCTTATTTCTCTCTTTCTGTCTCTTTCTCACACACACACACTCCTCCGTTATACATTGCTATTTGTCATCTTTCTGCTGTTGTCTGCTCTGTAGTGTGCCTCTATTCATGCGTTTTGTGTGCTGCATTGTGGTTGTACAATTGTTATTGCTGAAACCATATTTGCTTGCTTTCTGTGCCCTTCCTAAAGCCTTAATTGTATTGTGACGTGAACAGCATTTAAAATAAATGTGATTTGTTTTTCATCCTGTATGTAGGGAGACAGAGGACCTGCTGGACCTGTTGGACCTACTGTAAGTGTTTAAACATGAACGATATACAAACTAATATACCCTAAGGACAAAGACCATTTTAAGTTAACAAATGATTAGGATTCACTACTAGCCAAGTTTAATTGAATTGTAATTTAATTGATGTAATTTAATTTAATTCATTTTAATTAACTTTATTCGTCACAAACACCGCACACATAGTGAAATTATTTATCTGCATTTAACTCATCACGGATCCCCCCCAGATACACACAAGTGCACACACACACACATGTACAGTGCCCGGGCAGCGATTAGAGGTTAAATCAACAGCAGGATCTGGCACCGACAACCATCCGGTTGCCAGCTCACATCTTGCCCAATTGTTTTCCCCCGTCTGGCCCGGGATTCAAACTGGCAACCTTCCGGCTTCTTTAACCTCTGGGCTACCTACCGCCCCTATAAAAAGACCGTCACGAACAGGATTCGAACCTGTGTTGGGAAACCCCATTGGATTTCGAGTCCAACGCCTTAACCTCTCGGCCACCGTGACTATACAACAGCGAGAGCATTACACTTATTTTCCACCATGTTCTCAAGTTGACTCACGTTGTCTTTTGTCTCATGGTTTGCCTGTGCAGGGCCAGTACGGGCCGACTGGTTTGAAGGGGGAAATTGGAATGCCTGGAAGACCTGTAAGTACTATTTTCCCAGTAAATTAGCTAAATCAGAAAACTCGTCATAAAGTTTAAATATGTAAAGTTACATCTGGCTCTGCTCCTCATGCTGCTCCCTACACATGTTCTTACAAATAAATGTGTAGTTTAGTTTTATATAAATATGTACATAGAGAAAAGTATTGACCAATGCCTTTCTCCCTTCAGGGCCGCCCTGGTCTAAATGGATACAAGGGTGAGAAAGGAGAGTCGACCGCCGGTGCTGGCTATGGCTACCAAGTAAGTACTAGTCTTTACCTCAGACTTGACAAATAGACAAAATCAAATGTTGATAGACATCAATATTGTACTAATGTACTAATATTCAACACTTAATATTAGAGTCTTAATTACTGGAGTCTAGGGCAGAATTATATAATAATTATATGTTTAAACAAAATACAGCTGTGTTATCAGCCTACATCAAAGTGGGGCTACAAAGGGAAGAGCATCCAATTCCCTCACATTTTTGGTGTCGGGTACCGGACACTGGCGGGAAATAGTTTCCGGCCACAGGAAGGGATTTATCGAAACTTAAAAGCGAAATACAAACAGTCTTCTAAACAGCAGTGAGCGGCGCTCCGTCCAGAGAAAGCTGGACTCAGCAACGTTCGGATAATTTGCCTCCTTCGGCTTTTTGGAATCTATTGGTGTAAATCAATCACAGACTGTCCGGGTTGGTAAGCATGAGCGTGCCGTGTGCAGTTTACTCACATTACATTACATGATTTCAGGGTATTGAAGTTCAAACAGTTTTCAGTTCTCGCACGCTGCCATTTGGAGCCGCCAGCATGCGAAGTTGCTTAGTGTAGCTTAAAAAAATACAGTATCTCAAACACGCCACTGTTTGCTAAGAAAATATCTCAGGGGAGCTAATAACATCATTAACATACCGTACCTAGTTTTACTTAAATGCCAGCAATCATTTTGTCACAGTCGGTGTCAAATCCTTCAAATATTGGATATCTATATTTTGGAATGAACCTCTTCGGCTCTTGGTGGCACCTCAGCAGCCTCACCACCTCCTGATGAGGAGTCCTAATGTATATTAACTATACCGACACAAGAGTGAATAACTTTGTTTTCACCAGGGACCCCCAGGCCTACCTGGACCACCCGGACCCCCTGGGCCAGCCATTCCCCTAGACCGCTTCAATGTGAGTACACAGGATCTTAAATCTCTTCATGTCCACATCAGTGAGTTGCTGACCAATGCCTCTTGTCTCAGCAGCACCAAATTCTGGACAATTGTATGTGCCAGTTAATGTTATTCCATTCGATAATACAATTTACATACAGCAGTAGTCACAATTGAAGTCCCCCATCAAGCCCATATAAATCCCCCATCAAGCCCATATAAATCCCCCATCATGCCCATAGAAATCCCCAATCATGCATCTATATGCAGTTGACATTGCAACTGGCTCTTTCTCGAATTGTGTCTGTCACAATGTCTGCGATGTACTGTTGTTATGATGTATGTGTTGTTCTGGTTCTGCTTCTTTTTGTTAAAAAATGAGTTGGCCGGTAAAATAGTGAGTGGTTGGTGAATTGTGGGATTTACCGGCCTTCGTGAACCATAGACAAAACATTTATTTTCCTCCCCTGGTTGTTGGTACTGGAAATCGGCTCTCTGAGCATTTTCTTTTTTTGGTCTTCTGTTTTCAGCGCTATGACGACACCTCAAGGCCTTACCCAGGTATGCCCTCCCAACACACACTCACAGTTTGATGTTTTAACGGCAATACATAATGCGCTGGGATGGAACTTGGAAGGGTGGAAGGATTAAAATTGAGAAGTTAAGTAAATCTACCAGTCAAGGAAGAGAGGTTTAAAACGGGTTTAAACTGTCTGGAGAGATAAACAGTTCTATCTTAATATTAACGTTTTGATCCAGCTATATGAGTCTGAAGAGGATGTCAACTCTCACTAGATTAGAATAATTTATTGGTAAAACACAAACAGTTTTGCGGTGCTAATGTCTGCTACACATACACATGTGATATACTGTACCTAACTGTTTTGTATGGAAAACATTGTACTTTTTTGTAGCAGCTAAAGGGGAGAAAGGTGATCGTGGACACCCAGGGATCCCAGGTAAATCCAGAAGTCTCAATCAAATATGCATGCAGTACCAACATAAGCTTTACACACATATCCTCAATACTATAGGGTTGTGTTTTTCATTGAATTATTAGTACTTTAATACTAAAATATCTTTTGTCTTCTTCTGCAGGAACAGCCTCTAACTTCGATATTTATACATTCAAGGTAAGAACTTTAGGGGTGACGTGCAACAGACAAGTATTCCTATGCTTCAGTCATTTCACACTGTTTTAAATGGTTATGGAACGTGATTCATTGATTTTAAACTGAGACTGCGAGTGTGCTTTGCTGTGTCAGTATTTTTTTCTCTCCCAATGATAAATGCTCTTTCAACAATAAATTGAAGAAGCTTTAAAGCAATTATGATTTATCCAAGGCCTACAGATAAAGTAATGATACGTGTATGTTTCATAGTTTGAATAACCTTTGTCACTTTGGGTCTGTAAGTCTGAACGATGAACATTTCATTGACTTCTGTTCCTCACTCAAGTTCTTTGAATAAATCTTGAAAGTCGATCATTGAGTTGGGGACTCGGGCTGGGTCCGTCCGATACCACTAGTCTGAATTGGACAAAAATGAATGATGCATGTTGGCACGGTGTTCTGGTGTTTAAAGTAAAGCTAAAAAAACTCAAATATGGTATCTCAGATATCCCTCATCTGATTTTGAGGATGTTTGGAGGGATGAGACGCTGTGTTCTGACATTTAAAAACATTACACTTATTGGTCTGATGGGGACGCTATAACTAATTTCAAACATTGAAATGCCGCAACTGCTCGACACTGATCTGATTTTGATGAAACTTGGAGGTTTCAAGTACAAGTAAATGTATTTATACAGCCCTTTATCACAAGCATGTCTCAAAGGCCAAATTAGATCTACCTGAACAACAATCAATAGAATTACAGAATAGTATAAGACAAACAGAGTACAAGACACACAATATAATTTTCTTGCAGGACATAGCAAGCCTACCTATTCTACAAGGCATAAACTACCCTGTATGCTATACAAACTGTAGGTGGGTAATTCATTTTAATGTTAAAACCTGCCTGCTGCCAACAGAATGAACTGAAGGGCGACCGCGGAGACGCAGGCGGGAAGGGAGAGAAGGGAGAGCCAGGCGGTGGATATTATGACCCTCGTTTTGGAGTACAAGGCCCACCAGGGCCTCCCGGCAACCCAGGCCTACCGGTGAGTTCTAGACAGTGGAGGAAAAAAGTTTTCTATCACATATTTACAAGTATAAGCATTAACAGGGGGCACCGCTAGTGGGGATGACTTTTAGGAAGCCACAAAATGAGGGAGAGATGATACTGTAATTTTTCTCTCTTTTATGTTAGGGTCCAAAGGGAGATTCCATTATGGGCCCTCTTGGACCTCAGGGTCCACCAGGGGTACCAGGGATTGGTTACGATGGGCGTCCAGGGCAGCCGGGGCAACCCGGACCTCCTGGACCCCCAGGGTCTCCCTCACTACCGGGTGCGTATAGGCCCAATCAGCGTAAGTAGAGTTTTTTTTCCCCTTGCTTAAATGTTCTGGATACTCGTAAACCATATATTGCTGTAGTACCTTCGAGAGGTTTTACAAACCACACGAAATGTAGCTTATAATCTGGTGAAGTTGAGTAATGCCCTCCTCTCCCTTAACAACCACATTAAGCTAGGCACCAAACACCAAACGGTGAATATGATTGTATGAATGTGAAGCTGGGCTGCATGTTCCTGTACCTGCATGCTCAGTAACTCCTCCCTGGAGGAACAAACGAAGCATGTTCAACTCTTTCTTTCCATTTACAGCCATCAGTGTCCCCGGACCCCCTGGCCCGGCTGGCCCACCTGGAGTGCCTGGTCACTCCTCCGGGGTAAGTGTCATCATTGCATTGAAACAACCCTCTAATGGACTTTCAAATACCGTCAGGGCTGGTCAGGACTATTCCACATTTTAGAATGATTGTTCGTTTGGGTTTTAACACCAAGTTGATATTCGTGTATGTGGAATTCCTTCTACGACAAAAGGTTAATATGATCATTTGTTTTCCCCAGGTTACAGTTCTGAGGTCATATGACACCATGGTTGCTACTGCCAGACGCCAGGCGGAGGGCAGCCTCATCTACGTCCTAGACAAAGCAGACCTCTATCTAAGAGTCCGCGATGGACTCCGGCAAGTCATGGTACACTCATCTACAACCTTCTCACCCATGAAATGGCAGTGATATGATCGGCTGCATAGAGCTTGAAACAGGAACGTATACGTGCTTATGTTTCATAGACTTGAATACAGTTCAGTCCAGGTGATTCATTCAGTTTGAGTTAAGGTATCAATATTTCTTGAATGTGGTTTTCCTCACACAGCTCGGAGATTACCGTCCCTTCTACAGAGACCTGGTAAGTGTCCAAAAATTAACTGGTATAAAAATAATTTGTGCATTTATGTGGAGAAGGCGTTCATTGAATATTTTCTAATTTCTGAATGTGGTTTGTTTTCCATTTAAAGGACAATGAGGTGGCGGAGGTTCAGCCTCCTCCTGTGATTCTTTACCCCCAGTCCCAGGACCAGTCCAACAACAACGGAGCTGGCCATTTCTCCCAAGGTGGTGCGCGACCCATCAAGCCTCCGCCGCAACCACCCGTAGAGTCTCCGAGGAGGGAGCCGGTCAATCCGGACCCCAGATACCCCCCGCAGTACGATCCCAGATACCCAGACCCAAGGTACACGGGTCAGACAGACGGAAGGCTAAACCCCCGGCAGCCCGAGAGCCGATACCCTGTCACTACCCAGCGACGACCCAGCCCGCCCGTACCTCATCCTGCTGGGCATGTGCACACATCAGGACCAGGAGTAAGAGTCTTCGAATATTCCATTCACAAGGGTCCATGTCCATGAAACCAATTTCAAACTCACATTTTAAAACGCTATTTAAAAATTGCCAAAAATGCATCAGTCTCAAAATAAGGCTGCAATGTTTTCATCTGATAGCAGCAATAATCTGAAAACCTCTTTTCCATTATATGTGTCAATCGCAGTTTACCATAAAATGTTAAGTCATTCAATCATAACCTGCTCCAGATTGATGTTTAACTAGATTGACCTGCATGCTTGTATGACACATATATGACCCATGACACATATATGACCCTCCAACAGATTCAAACAAAATACAAAAGGTCAAGGAAAGGCAGTTTGTTTGTTTTTTTAATGGAAAACTGTGTCTTCTTAATCAGCTCCATCTCATTGCCCTGAACGCACCTCAAACTGGTAACATGCGAGGAATTCGTGGCGCAGACTTCCTGTGCTTCCAGCAGGCCCGTGCAGTGGGCCTGAAGGGCACCTTCAGGGCCTTCTTGTCCTCCAAGCTTCAAGACCTCTACAGCATAGTCCGCAAGTCAGACCGGGACAGCCTCCCCATTGTAAACCTCAAGGTGAGTAACTGCTGCCGGGGAAGTGGCGATATTATTAAATCCTACCTCCGACAACTATTTTATTATTGGAAAAATTCAGAAATAAAATGCTATTAGGATTCTTTGTTCATGGTTGTGGTTTATACGTTGTCCCTTTTGTCAAAACTGCTTTTGTCCCATTTATCTTGCTGCTCCATGAGAAAGATATTACAGCGGAGAAATGAACCTTTACTCATTGTTATGTTCTTTTTCCATGCAGGACCAAGTGTTGTTTAGTAGTTGGGAGTCTCTCTTCAGTGATGCAATGAGGGATAATGCACCAATCTACTCCTTTGATGGCAGAGATATCCTCAGGGACAGTGCATGGTGAGTTGTTCGTGTAAATCGTACATTTAATACAGCCTCTGTTCTGTGCACTAAACATTTAGCTGTCAGTTGATCTGCAGTTGCATTTTGCATATTCATGGTTACAGCGTGTTTGTTGTGTGTGTGTGTGTTTATGTTTTCCATGTGTTTGTCCAACAAGATATCTTTGCAACGATCCAAGAAGGAAGCAAATAAATTCAAACAAAAATGAATCCATGACCTTGACGTTAGTAGGGCTTAGGCACTGGTGGAAATGTGAGGCAGATGAAATATTCCGACTGCTTTGTTTTCTTTTTCTTTTTCTCCAGGCCAGAGAAAATGGTCTGGCACGGTTCAAGCAACAAGGGCCACCGGCAGACAGACAACTACTGCGAGACGTGGCGGGCGGGCGACCGCGCTTTGACTGGCCTGGCATCTTCACTGCAGAGTGGCCGGCTCTTGCAGCAAACCTCCAGTAGCTGCTCCCACTCCTATATAGTCTTCTGTATTGAGAACAGCAACATAGCACACTCCAAAAAATAAATCCAGTCCATTCCATTCAATGTATTTTATTTGTAATTTTTTTGGGGGGGTCCAAGTGAAACACAATTCTAATGTCCAAGCAGGTATGTGTTTTTATTCCCTGATAATGCGCCCTGTGAAAGCGTGGCGTCCAACGAACTGGCCCTGTGGCTCTTTGCCTGACAGAGACGCTTTGCATTGTCTGCTCCTACCTTCCATGAATGCCAAAGAGACGGGTCGAACAGAAGGGTGTTGGTCCCTTTTCTCGGGGGGCATTGGCACATATTTTCTCCAAGGGGTGGAACAAGAGAGGACAAGCTAAATGCATTTTCAAATTGTATCCATTTTTTAAAATTCTGTATATTATATGTTTGTTTTTTGTGTTTTATTTTTCTTCGACGTTATCAATGTTATTACTTTTTGAACTCTCTCAAAATTGGTATATCCATCCATCCTTTTTATTTTATTTTTTAGGTATTGATGATTTGTGTGTCATTTTCCACATTTGTTAAAATTTCATGTAAGAATTGTGGGTTACTATGGGGTACAACAACACTTTTAAAGATTATTTTAAATTGAAAGAAGATAATAGATATTTATTTTTAAATGAAGTTATGTAAGGTTTGATTTGGAAATGTTAAAAATGACAAAATGCCCTCATCCATATTGTATGCACCACAGAACGTTTTATACCGTTCAAAAGAGATTCTGATGAAAAACTGCCTGATTACACTTCCTGAAAGGATTGTTTTACAAAATAAGTAAACAAAACTCTTATACTAATGAACCGTATTGTACGTATTATACTACAAATGTGTAAATGTTGCGATGGCTATGATTTCCCTCAAGTGCATTAAGACACAGTGTACGCTTTCTTACGCTCTTCTTCGCACCAAGTTTAAATGGCCTTCTTGGAACCTCAACTTCATTGAATAATCCAACACAAGCTAGTTGCAAGTTTCCTTGTAGCTGAAATTGAGCCTTTTGAAATTTGACTGAAGTGCACATGTTGCCTTTCCCCAGAAATGTGCTCATTGTATATATATATATATATCAGTGGGCACGCTGACAATGGTCAGTTTGGTACTATTCTCTGTTGGAGTGACTGCTGACGGGCGTGTTTGGGAGAAGGACAGTTTTGCAAAAGCCTCATGTTGACTAACTTGGCTGTAGTGCTGCTGATGTCTTGACTGAACCTGTGGAAATCCATTTTTATAACAAAATGTGCTGTACCATTTCTCCCAGGCACCCGAATAAACTTTTGGGTTTTTTCATCCACAACATTGATAAGATAACACGTCACACAGCTTGTAATATTTTTTTTTTTACTGTTGTTTCATTTACCTACCAAGTTTGGTTCTCATTCGGAGACGGTCTTGTGAAGACCTCTAATGGCAATGTCACCGTGACACGTTTCGCTCCCAGCAGCCCTGTCCACCTTTGCAGTTTTATGGCCCGCTCAATGGGATGTCGCTGGTTGGCCTTGACTGCGCCACCTTCACACAAATCAGTGTCCCCATTAGCAATGAAAGGTGCTTCGAGGTCCCTCGGTCAGACGATCCGTCGGGCCACTGTAGGCTGGACCCACACAGTACATCGACGGTGTGGCCAGTGTTATGGCTACTGTCAACCTATTTCATGTGAATGAAGCCCATGCAGTTCAACCGTGAATTAATGATCGCCATCCTTTGTGGAATAGATTTCATTTGTTATGCAATTCAGACTCAGCCAGCAACATTTCTTTATGTTGAGTTCATTAAAACTATTGTTGGGAGACAGATGGTGTTGTTTGGAGTTTGTTAACTTTTCGTGACGTTAGTGCTCTCCAGTAAATTCGTGCACATTAGCCTAGAACCCACCTGAACTTTATATGTCAAGATGGATTTTTAAATGAAATGACCAGGCAATGCGAATACAGTGACTGTAGACCTACAAGTAAAGTGGGTTTATATTACAAAGAGAACTAAATTAGGTCACCATTCATTGCCAATGGCTCATGAAATCCCCTTTAATCCCCACCGTAAAGTTGGGAGGTGTTTCGAGAGAGTATTTGATTAAGAAGACTCATTTGACTTATTCTAAGTTGGCGTAATTAAGTAGTTTGTTTCAAAGAAAATGACAACCACAAAAAAACGTAGTGTGTTTCTTACCTTGAGGTGGTTATAGTGGACAGTAGTCTTACTAAATCCCTAAATGTAGCCCAATGGAGTCCAGCTTACTGATCTGTTTCCTGTTGCGTCTTTGCGAAGTCTTCACGTCTCTGTTTCCTGTTGCGTCTTTGCGAAGTCTTCACGTCAGCACAGCATCGGCATAATCATTAACACGTCAAGACCAGGGGTTGAGAGAGAAACACATTTTCAGCTTTTGAAGTATCTCATCTCTGCTGCATTCCGTGTGTCAGACATGCCGCGTGAGTCAATAACAGAGATCGCGCCTCTTACGTTAGCGCGCTCTGATGTGACAGAAAATGGCAAAAAGCACGACACAAAACCCTTTTGATCCAGGTTGGTGTTTCCTAATGATCTCTTCCCAGATCCTGTCATCCAACGTGTACAGTCCAAACATCAGGTTTGAGTTTGAAATCTACTAGACAATAGCTACTAACGGCACAGCGCAGTTGGTTCACTTTAACTAACTAATTTCCTCAGAAATCATGAGATTATGACCAGGATTTATATATTTCACCAGAGGCAACTCACATCAGAAATAAAGGAACATAAAAAAAGACTATGTATGATCTACTTTATTGATGGAATGTTTTGTATTTCATACATTTTCTATCTATTAATGTAAAAATATTTAAGTAGCCTGTATTGCTTGATTCAGTCTTTTGTCTAGTGGAAGGTAATTCATTTTTCTTCAGTCTTGTCAGGGAAAATAATTGTTTGCTTGAGGGAGGTTCATTAACATTTTGGAATTCTGCCCTCTAGGCAATTGTTGTATGACCTTTGCAATTTGTACCTTCTGTGCTGCTGTTTTCTGGATTCTTTGGTTGACTTCCTTTTCAATAGGACTAGCTATTTCTAGGACTAGCAAAAGCACACTGCATCATATATCAGGCTTCAGCTGAACCAGAAGCTAATCTAATCTGATGTCATCCTTTTATTACACCATTACATTATATTGCCTTTTAGTGTAAATTGAAATCTGTTATCAATTGGTTTGAAAAGAGTCTGAAACACTGAAACGCTGAATGCTCACGTATGTATTTTGCAGAAATACCAACACATACAGTATAGCGCATTTAGGAAAAATGACCTATTTATTGGTCACTGACACCAAAATCGGACTGTGTGCATGTACCTGAAATAAATACTCCACCAAATGTTTCATCAGTAAATAAAATAAGCAAAATCAACAGCAACATAATACCAACCGTGGCGCTGTTAAGCAAAATGCATAAGCAGATCTGATTTAGTGAAAGTCTAGTGCAGCGGTTCCCAAACCAGTCCTCAAGTACACCACTGTCCTGCACGATTTTGTTCCAGCTCTACTCTTGCACACCTGATCCAAAGGCTTTAATGCTGATTGGTTGAGCTGTAGCGACAGATCTACCTGAACAAGGCAGGCATGAAAGTGTGTGGCCCTTAATTGGAATAATTCACATTCCCCATCTCATCTCCAACAGTGCAAGTATGATCTAGATCCCTCTAGATCTGCTGAAGTCGCTGAGAGACTGTAGGATTTTTATTAGATCCTTGCTGAGCTGCACATTTTTGAACTGCCCGCGGTAGTAACCTTTACAGGCCAGGCGATGGCCCTCGTTTAAAATCACTCCCAAGACACATGACAAATGGCATAATATACCAATATACAACTGTAATTAAACACAGCATCGTGAAATAAGCCGGTCCCCATCCAACAACAACCTTGTCGCATCTCTCTACTCCAAACCCTTTGTCGTCTCAATAAATGGTGTCGCTAAAAGATTAGAGGCGTCTCCATGACTGTCGTAGAAAAACACTTAACGCGTTATTTGCCAAGATGCCAAGATTACAGCCAGCAAGCATGTCACTATCGCTAGGCTAGTTTTCTTTTTGACACGTGCCATTTTGCTAGTGTGCTCTCCTTTTCCGGATTTCAGTGTCGTGGCACTGTCACCTGGTTGAAAGAAAAACAACTAACATCACAGCCCGTTTCCAATTCCTCAAGGTTCTTGGTTGAGTACAAAAACACATCACTAAAGCTGAGTGGTGTATTATCCACATAGCCTAAGTCTCCTTGACTGAGCCGGGGGACCGAGCGAGTGGGGGTGGGTGGGCTGTAATAACCCACAGCTGGCTTTGCTGTGAAGCTCGATCACAAACGGCTGCCTGGGGAAGGTTATATTTAGGGGCTGGCTAAGTAACGACTAAGCACATCAAAATGATCCAGCGACGGTAATGATACAAGAAGGCGACAACCACATATCGGGGGGGGACTTAATTTACGTTTGGGACGGAAGCGTAAAAACGCTGTGCGTGTCAGATCCGTGGACTGTGTTTATATGTGGTGGTGACTCACTGTCACATTAACCCAAATCTAACAATATCTCAGCGATGCATGTTACGGAGCCTCTTCCCTTTTGTTTTTCATGTCCTTGTGAAATGTGCTGCATCTAGGAGAAGGGCTGCCTTGTTTTTGTGTGATGCCAAGCTCGGCGCTTATAAACCAACCCATATATTTCTGTAAATCACGAGTAAAGTCTCGTTAAAGGGCATTTATTAATCCGTTCTGCCTCTAGACGAGACCAACGTGCTTTCCCATCAAATTCAAGAGTAACAAGTAGGCCTAGAGCAACATTTGTGTAGTGTTACTGTAGGCCTACTGCACGGCTTTCACATCTCACTGACATTTAGATAGATAATGAGTAGCAATCTCCTCGTCTTTAAATCCCCTTGTGAATCTGCTGGCATTTAAGTCTTTTTTTTTCTTTTTCTTTTTTTCTCTCTCCTCCTCCTCCTAAATATTTGATGAGGAGGATGTTATCTAGAGTGGATATTCCTGGCATCATGAAGAAAGGCCTTTGACCACTCAATCACACCTGCACTCTTTTACATTGGCCCAGTATCGGTGCACCTATGCCTTCTCTCACCGTTGCAGAGTTGTTAACGCCGTGCAAAGTATCTTGTATTCGGAGGCAAACGGATCATGTCTCATCAGCGTACAGACCGACTTCCGATCCGTTCGACTCGTTTCCTGTTACTGATTGAATTTCGTATAATGAATACCATTGAATTGTCCCATCGATGCGATCGGTGCCCTAAAAGTCAGTTTGTGTAATGTATAATATAGAAACGTGACAAATCGGTAGGACTTTCAAAAGGGCAAAAACACCCGCCGGTTAAAAGAAATATAGCCATCGCTGCTACAGTAGTTGTGTTTGACCAGCTTTCCATCGGCGCCAGTATATTTGTACTCTCACCAAAACTATGAACCCCAAAACTTCCAAGTCGCCGCCATATCCACAGAGCTCTGCTTCAAATCCAACATTAGGCAATGTCTAACAAAATAAAAAACGACATCGGTTGATTCTTATCCCGCTCTCGTCTGTGTCCGCCTCCCTCGACGCTGCACTTTATAATTCACCCGGGTCAGCTCGACCAGCTCCCTACCTTGCACAGCTCACTACCCTTGGCCATCACTGCAGCTGGCTACATATTCAATGTGACATCTCCTTCCATCTTCTTATGAATTTTTTATGTCTCTTCCTCTCCCACGCACACGCAGAGGGGGCTCGTTTTCCGTCCCCTTCCTATGAAGCCAAATGACAGTGTTGTCTTTTGGAATCTGTGACCCCCCTCCCTCCCCGGTTATTGCTATGCATTGCTCTAGGTGCCATACTGATTTGGGCTTTGTCCAGAGACTCACAGGATGAGTCACCAATCATTGTGTGGTTAAGATGTCAACTCGTGAAACAACATCAAGAAAAATCCGGACATTTGTCGCAAGTCAACAAAGAGCCACGAAATGATCTTTTCCTGATTGGGAGTCACATCCAGGTAAGAGACTCTGGTATGGAGCATTTTCAAAACGTACAACACAGGATCTTTTTTCTCATGCATCCCCTGTCTGGTGATATCGGTTTCAGAGGAAGATCAACTTCTGGGCTTAAGTCTCCAGTATACTGACATGCATATCCGACCACATTACTATGCACTCAGGTATTGACAGCCCCATTGATCTTCAGGGCTCCTGCGTACCTTTCTTCGAAGCGGAGTAATTCTATCTGTTGGCCCTAGACACATAACAGTTTTACCCAGATGGAAAAAAAGATAACTCTTGTGCAAGTGAACATTGTTTTCTTTTATCATTTCTTTCACCCCACCTTTATTACTTATCCTTATCATCATTTAACCCCACTGTCATGAGAGCCACACTTTACTGAATGTCTGTCATCTGGATCCAAAAAGGAATTTCATCATCTGCAGCTTTTTCATTTTAAAAAGTCAGTTTTGCTCTTCTGTATCACTGATTGATACCATACTACTTTGGAAAGCTTTTACATTGCTGTACTGAACACCGATGAGGGGTTTCCTCTTTCCCGGGGGAAAATCCTGTGCTGCACAGGAAGTGGTGCATTTCATGTTCACAGAAGTAACAACAGTGGTTTATTTGAAATACATAGAAGAAGAAGGTAGAATAAATATAAGCAGTCTACGTTGAGTGTCTGATGGGCATGAGGTGTCACCAAAAAACAAGAATATTGTTAACTATCACTTTAAAACGTATATTCAGTACCTTTATCATGATGAAATATAAAGTCACACATTCATCAATTTTAAAATAGTGACATTTTGACATCCCTTGTCCCTTGCTGGTTTGAAGTTCCACCCCGGTCCTTTCTGTGTGGAGTTTGCATGTTCTCCCCGTGTTCGTGTGGGTTTCCTCCGGGTGCTCCGGTTTCCTCCCACAGTCACAGAGCTGCAGGTCAGGTGAACTGAATGTTTGTGTGCAGTATTGCACATGATGTAATATATCACATGGTATGTATATGATGCAATGTAAAGCTGTGAGACATTCTTGCATAAAACATGACCCTAAACTTGATTTGACTTGGATCTGGAATACAGAGTATACTATGCATTTTAGAAGGGTTCCTTGAGAAACCTTTTTTGAAATGTCAGTACAGTAACCACTTTGAATCCTAAAAGGTTCCTTGCGCTTGTGAACATCACGGAGAAACCACAGCATAGCTGAATCTCCCAGCTGGCAGCCCTGGAGAATTCTCCCCGGCCCTGAAGAAAACCGACCTTTCAGCAAGTCACCGAGCTCCGCGTGCTGACAACAAGAACAAGCAAAAAGCACTGCTTCTTCTTTGTCCTGGTATTTTGTTCACTTCACCATGCAGAATGAAGAGGTGGAATCGTGACGCGCTTTTCATTGCTCAACCTGACAGTCTGCCATTGATCCTTCATCAAGCTGGGCGCTTTACCAGAGCTATCGACCGAGGGAGGGGAGTAAAAAACAAGACTTGTGGAAGTGAGGCATATCTTACTGAGCATATGAGGGTCAACGTCTGAGGAGATGTGACACCGACGTTGTCCCGCGATCTGTATTGATGACCAACGACGCGGGGACAGTGCTGAGTGTAAATGATGTGGCGGGGCGGAATTGATTGTGCAGGCGTTACCACCTCTCTCTCTCTCTCTCTGTGTGAGAGAGAGAGAGAGAGAGAGCCCTTTCTCAAACTCTAGCTGAGCCGACTAAAGGCCTGGCTGGGTTGCCAGGTCTGCAGAGGAGCATGCAGGGATGCTGTGCTGGGTTGAGTTAATCTAATCACTCTAATGTCTGTTGCTGGTTGGTTTCTGTCCTTCAAAAGGAAAAGCTTTTCACG
>OMOT01038781.1:0-13232 GCA_900312575.1 Acanthochaenus luetkenii
CACACACACACACACACACACACACACCTGAAAATGCATTTGCCATCACATATGGATAGAGATGCACATCGCTGGCCCTACTGTACCTCGCACAGCGCCCTTGACCACGGTGACAAAGCCTTTCCACAGCACATCTGGGTCCATCTCCACCAGGCCCGGCTCTGGATACAACAGGACAACCTGGCAAAGGCATCAACATAAACTACCGGTATGTGCCAACAAGCACCGACATCAGAGGATTGGGTACGTTTGTGTGTAAGAAAGTGTGTAAGTGGATAGTTTAAGACCGAGCAGATAGAGCAGACCACCTTGGTGCTGCATGATCCTCGGATATGCGCTTCCTTGTCGTAGACGTGACATCTGATCGAGGACGTCCCTACGTCCACCGACAAAATGAAGCTCTCTTTTTTGAACCCGTTCCTTTGAGTCCCCATTGCCTACGGTGTCCCCACGTCCTCCGTGGTCAGTTACGACTGGTGTCTCCCTTTGGGTCTAAGATACGAGGGACTCCAGTTGCAGTCCAACTTGTTTGAGACCTTGCTCTAGTTCATTCCTCATGCGACAAACAGACGACACAGCGAGTCAGAATGATTGTGAACAACCAGTGGAATACATGTTCTCAATGTCAGTACTCACAACGCTCTGAGTCTCTGTCTGTCTTGATTGGTCAGTTAAAAATAAACAATCTCAACGTACCTGCCGGCAGGACAAGCTGCCGCAGAGGGAAGATATGTGGCTACTCAGGTTTCACCGAGCTACCGAACGCCACCCGACTTGGCATATTTGTTGGTATTGGTTTACTACCCTCTCGGCTTCCGTAGGAAGCGCCGTAGTATTACGCATGCGCATGGCGTCATTTAAAACTGTGGCGTGTGGCCGTTCGAGCACACGTGCTGTTACTGTCGCCTCAGTAGCGCTACCACTGAACCTAGCTGTGCCTCACTGGTGGCGTGTTGTTGGACTTCAAAACATGGCAAAATCAGACGTAAGAATTGCATGAACTATATCAGGCGTAGACGATAAATGTACCAAGCTAAAGGCCATTGCTGCTGTCACTGCTTCGTTTTACTTGAAAACATTTGCAAACTAGCTAGCTAACGTTATCTGGCTAGCTTACTAGGGCTGATACATCTCGTTAAGCTAGCAGAATGCTTCAAAGCAAGAGTTCTCTCACCCAGTACTAGTTTCACCAACAACACAACGTTGCACATGTTTATAATGTTTATAGTGGAGATGGTTCTCAATCTTTCTGGACTCGCAGCTTGAGTGTGTGTGTGTGTGTGTTTCTTCTAGGCTGCAAGAGACAGTGAAACAGCTGGCAAGGTTGTTGCCAATGAGGTTATAGAGGACAAAGAGGATGACAGTAATACTGGCAAGTCATATCCTACTTGGCAAATTGAGATTTAAAGTATTATAATCACGACTGTTCAGATTGAAGGACGACAACGTATTTAAGTCTCATGAACTGTTATTTCAGAAGGGACAGGGGAGGACGTTCCCACCAAGAGTACTGAGACGGCAATAGAACAGGAGATGGATGCAGAGAAGAAGGAAGAGGCAGAAGATGAACAAGGTATTGCACATAAGCTACAAATGATAGTTGACTGCTGGTGTCAGCTGTGCCAGTAATGAAGTTTCCTCCATAGCTTCTCAGATGGACACTTCTACCCCTGTTGCTGAAGAAAATGAACGCACACCCACAGTAACTGTGACATGGGAGATGGAGAAGAACGAGGAAGGAGAAGGTGATGGTGTCAAAGAGGAAACCAATGGAAGTGATCAGATGATCGTCAAAGAGACAACGGATGGCGGTAAGAAAGTTTACAATAATGACTAGACTAGACAATGAAACTCAAGTAGAGGTTCTAAGTTTGGTTGTTTTTTCTAACTGTTGCAGTAAACGGGAAAAGGAAGGTAGAATCTGCTGTTGAGGCCTCCCCATCAAAGAAAGCAAAGACCATCAATGACGGTATGAATTCGACATAAGACTGGCTGCTAAATTCATTTATCTGGAAAGGAGCTGCCCACAGACTTATCAATGTCTTGTGTTGTTGCAGGTTTTTGTCTTTTTGTTGGCAATTTGAACACCTCTAAGAAGTATGAAGAAGTCAAAAATTCATTAGCATGTTACTTCATGACGCAAAGTGTCTTGGTTCAGGATATTAGATTGGACCATTCCAGGTGAGTAGGTTATTCATTTTTAAGTTCTTTCAGACATTGCCCAATAATGTGTTTTCAGTTAAGCTCCATAACCTTGGAGACAATGCCAAGCGCGCAAACTTGTCCAGTAGTACCCTGCGTTTGACACTGAAGGCGTCCATCCACTTCAGTGACTACTGCAGCCATGTGAAATACTAAATTAAATCCAAAACAATGTTCTTGTGTCCTTTAGAAAATATGCATATGTAGACTTGGCCTCAGAGATGGACTTGACTAAAGCTTTGACGTTAAACGGAGAGATGATCCTTGAAAGGCCGATGAAGATTTCCAAAGCAAAGGTTAAAGACGAGGTGAAGGTGAAAGCTCTGCCAGAGGACAAAAAAGGTAAATCGTGTGGCTCACATGTTTCGTAACATTTCATGTAAGTGGAGTGAGTGGTCCTTGTCTTTCAAGTTGCAGGTGTAATATCAGTTTGTATTTATTAAGACCGAGAGTCTACTCATTGTTCAGTTTTAAGCCCTATATGGAAGGGGTGCTGTATTTGTTCATTAACAGCTTAAGGTATGTATGCACAATGTGGTGATCTGGGAACATCAAAACATTCTCAAGATCTACAGCAAGATGGAAACGAATATGATGAAGTTTGGTCTGTCTTGTTTGACAGCTAAAGATGCCAGGTGCTTGTTTCTGAAGAATGTCCCCTATACTGCAACAAAGGAAGACATTCTAAAAATCTTCAACAAGGCCGTCGCTGTCAGGTTTCCTGGTGGAACTGAAAGCCCAAGCAAAGGGTGAGAGTTTTAAAACATCTGAATTATAGCTCACATCCTAACTATGCACTGGTGTCAGATGCGCAATCCAAGCACGAGTGAATATGTTTTGTGATGTCTTGGTTATTAAAATGCATATGATACATGCCGGTGGCTCATTTTTCAACAGCATTGCCTTTGTGGAGTTTAAAACAAAGAACATTGCTGAACAAGTCCGGAAGAAGAAACAGGGAACCAAGATCCAAGACCGGGTTTTGATTGTGGAGTGTGTAGGAGATAAAGCCAACGAAGCTCCAGGTAAATTGTTTGGCTTTCAGAAAGATGTTGAGGATTAGCTTAATCAATAGAAAATCAAGACAATCCTCAACATTTTGTAACTGACATGTTGGAACCATAGCCATAGTTAGTGTTTTTTTGGTGTGACCATCTATGAGTAAAGTCACTTGCCGGTTTAACACTTGGAAGATATTAGTTGATAAAACCTTGAATTAAAAATGAAATATTTTTCCTCTCCATCACAGAAGAGACTCTTCCAACTACCACCTTATTTGTGAACAACCTGTCTTACATGGTGAATGAAAACAACCTAAAGAAAGTCTTTAAGAAAGCTGTTGGTGTCAACATACCTCAAAAAAGCGGCAAATCAAGAGGGTAAGTAAATGTATTTGTTTCAAAGGATTTATTATGAAGTATCCTAATATTCCCTCAAGAAACATTCACTCCAGTGTATTCTTTCCAGATTTGCATTTATTGAGTTTGGAAATGTGCAAGATGCCTCAAAAGCCTTGGAGTCATCACAAAACGTTGAGATCTGCAAAAGGGCAATCAGAGTACAATTCTGCGAAACGAGAGTAAAACCAACGAATGCAAAACGTAAGTATATGATTGTTATTGGCTCATACTAATGTAGTTGTTACCCAATCAGCTAATTAGCTGAATTGATCATTAATGGCAAGAGAACATGGTCAATTGAAAGTGTCAGGAAAGTGTTCTCTAACTTAAAGTAACCTTAACTTAGTCTCATGTTGGTAAATGTCTGAGTGATGATGAATGATGCAGACTTATATAATACAAATTGGTCATTTGTTTGCTCTGTTGCAGTTCTCTCAAAAACGTTGATTGTGATGGGCCTTGCTGAAAAGACGAAGGAGGAAACTCTGAAAATTGCTTTTGAAGGGGCACTAAGTGCTAGAGTCACTGTAGATAAGGATACAGGAGTTTCGAGGGGGTAGGTAGCACATGGAAAATCATCCTTTTAATTGTCGTGTAGTGGCCTAAAAATATTGAATGATTTTATTTTATTCTAGCAGTGGAGTCTGCTCTACACTAACTCTTGGTTTCCCCCAGGTTTGGTTTTGTGGACTTTGAGAGCAACGAAAACTGCAAAGCTGCCAAAGAAGCCATGGAAGACTGCGAGATAGATGGCAGCAAAGTGACTGTGGCTTATGCAAAACCCAAAGGGGAAGGAGGCAGAGGTGGAAGCTCCAGGGCTGGAAGAGGCAGAAGAGGAGGTAGTACTGCGCTTCACTGGGTTATCATAGACTACAGCACAAGACTAATGAAGATCTAATTACAGTGCAAGTGTCAATTTATTGTAGAACGTGGAGAAACTCTTCAGCAGACTCATTTTAGAAAATGGTCAGCTTTTAGCGTTACTGTAAGATATGTTATTCAACTGTCCACATTTTCCTCAAATCCATCCATGATTGATACAGGGAGAAATCTGCTTTTTACTTCGTAATCAACTTGCAGTCTGGGGACTATTGGCAAAGTTGAGAGAGCTGATCACTTTCTAGATAGGTCTATAACTAGACTGAGATATTCTGGGGCCAAATCTTGACATTAGGGACTGGTTTTGTGTGGGTATTTCACTTTTTCCACACTTTAATGTCCATCCATCCGCTATACCCGCTTACTCCTATTCAGGGTCACGAGGGGCTGGAGCCTATCCCAGCATGCATTGGGTGGAAGGCAGGGAAACACCCTAGACAGATTGCCAGTCCATCACAGGGATAACACATAGACTGACAAACAGTCAGTCTCACATTCACACCTACAGGCAATTCGGAGTCTCCAATTCACCTGACCTGCATGTCTTTGGACTGTGGGAGGAAACCGGAGGAAACCCACGCGAACACGGGGAGAACATGCAAACTCCACACAAAAAGGACCAGGGCAGAGATTCGAACCCATGACCTTCTTGCTGTGAGGCAACATCGCTAACCACTGCGCCACCATGCCGCTTTAATGTATTTTATAATTTTTTGGCCATCTACGCACAATGACAACGAAAACTTTTTTTTAAATGTTTGAGAATGTATACAAAATCGTAAGTATTCACTCTTTGCTATGACACTCCAGATTGAGCTGCATCAGATGCATCCTGTTTCCTTTGCTCATCCTTGAGATGTCTCCAGAACCTGGTAGTAGTCCACCTGTGGCAAATTCAATTGATTGGACATGATTTAGAAAGGCACACCGTCGATTTAAAGCCCCACTGATCACAGTGTATGTCAGAGCAAAAACGAAGCCATGAAGTCCAAGTAACTAGACCTCAGAGGTAGAATTGTGTCGAGGCATAGATCTGGGAACAGCTCGTGGATGATCAAAGGAAACGGAAAGCATCTGAGCTCAGTTTGGAGTGACATGGCAAAGGGTCAATACGCAAATTAGATATTTCAAAACTTGTTTTTGCTTAGTCATTGTGGGTATTCTGTGTACTTTGATGGCAAAAAAAGAAGTCAATCCATTTTAAACTAGAAAATGTGCTCAGTAGAGCGCTGACCTCCGCCAAGGAAGCCATCCATAAAGCATAGGTGTCAACCTTAAGTTTCCCTGTATAAAATGTTTTTTTCAGTAAAATACAGGAAATCATGGCCTGATTCGATTGACAATCAGTTAATCCGTGGTCCATGACCAGCCTTTCTATAGTTTTGTGATGTTACAACCTTTCTACAAAGTTTTGTGACGTGAATCCGTGGGTGAAGTTTAGTTTTTGTTGATTGTCCACATTGCCACGCCCCAGTGGGTGTGGAAAGTTATCAGTTCTAAATTGGCCCATTACCTACTTTTCTACAACGTTTGGTGCAAACCCATTCATAACTTTTTGAGATATCCTGCTAAGACACAGACAGACAAACAGATGGAGGCGAAAACATTACCTCCGTTCGAGGTAATTAAGTTTATAACACAACAAAGTGTGGAAAAAGTGAAGGGGTCTGAATACAGACTAGCGCTTAACGTCACCTGAATTCTGTAGTACCACGCTATTAAAAAATGAAACTTTACCCTCATCTCATTTCTTCTCTTTCAGGGAGAGGACGTGGACCTGAGAAACTGTCTCAGGATGGCGCAGAAAGAGGTGAAAATAAAGCGGAACTTGATCCTCTTGAGTGAACTACAGACTTTTTGTAGCAGCACCTGAAAGCCTTTGTATGGACTCTCAGCCTCTTTTGAGTTTACTTTTTGAAATGTACAGTGCTTGTCCGTTTGGTTTTGGGTGTGAAACAATTGTACAGTATTGTTACACGAGATCTACTTTTAACTGCCATATCCCTTTGTACTCTATTTTATTTTTTAAATAATCAATTTTCAATGATTGTATGGATATTATTGAAAGAGCCCGTATTTGTTTTCATTAAGAATTATACAACATTGTCAGGTGAAACCTTGAGCAAGATAATCTAAAGCTCCAATGTGAAGCGCTGACTGAGGTAATGAAGTTTATTTTAACATCCTGCCGGTGGTCTTTTGTGTCGTTTACTATATATATATATGTGTGTGTGTGTGTGAAGCGAGTCGCAGGATTCACCCTAGAAGCCTTCCAATGACCTCACATCCTGTCTCCCCACTTCCGTCTCAATGGTGGTGAATCATTGGTGAATGGACCAGCTTGGGTCGGCCGGAGCGACGCGTGGATTTTGCTCCGCGACGCACACGGTCAATATTGTACAGGCGGGTGTTGCAGGGACACGTTAGGTCTCCTGAGTCCGGAGAGGAAACCGTTCACACGCCTCAAGTATGCGTCGTTCTACTTGTCGATAGCAAAGGGTTATCGGTAAGTCCGTTTGTTTTATTCGTAACGTGTTCACATTTACACTCGTTCACACCGACGGGCAGGGGATGACGCGCCATACGAGTGTTCAGTATCAAACGAGGTCAGCTGATGAGCTAGACTACACCCATCCAGATATGACACGTGTGTCACCGAATTCGATTTGAAACTAGGCAAGCATGTTGTTTCCACGTGATACACAAGGTCGCTGCTGCAGAGCGATGCCACACAATTCACTATATCGCGCTAATGGCCACAGGTTGACATTTACTGCACACCTTGCTTATAAGTTGTGTTTCTGTTAACATGACATGACTCTTGCATACATGCTGGTGGTTAACGCAGGAATAGGACAGGTTAGTCTTAGGTTAGTGTGGCTTTTGGTTTTGGCCCAGATGGTTAAGATGGTCAGACGTGGGTGTGTGCGCAATATATGTACAAATACCAAACCAAAGTGCAGGGGCGGAAAGCAGGTACATCTACTCCAGTTACTCTGTTTAAAAAAAGTTATATTTGTAGAAGAGCAGTGAGTACAATGAGATTTTGTCATGATTCTTGCTTTGTTGATGTGATGAAAAATAAACTGTCTTACATTGGGTGATAGTAACCCATCCAATTATTTACATATGTACAACAATCATGCCAAAACGAGGAATCGGCTAATTTTGTTGGAACATATAACTAACTTAACTATGCCTTGAGCTAAATGTATCTGAAGTAACAGCACAGTAAACGACAGTAATCAAGTATTATAACAATATTTCAGCTGCCACCTCTTGCTAAAGGGACAGGAGAAATGTGGGTCAACAAAGCTGTTATTATGGATACGGGTGATAAGAGGTGGACATTAGACAGCAAAATGGTGTGTCACACCTTTTCCTAGTGTCTTGTCTGTCTGTCTCTCTCTCTCCCTTTGTTTTCACATTTTCTAAACTGCCATGAGGCTGACTGCTGCCCAGTCAGGTTGTTACTGTTTATTTGCCTAATAAGCGCCTATAAACTACTGGGCACAGAGTTAACTAGATCTTGCATATTGTAATTGACACTGCTCTTTGATTTCATACAAATATGTAAAGTTATCTTAACAGTCTTTCTCCAGTGATGCATCTTAACTAGTATAATGGAGAGAGAGAAGTGAATGATCACTGACTGCCTTAAGCTTTTTGGACTTGTTGCCCAAGAAGCCAAAGACTCAATTATTTGTTGTTCTTGAGTTCAAAGTTGCAACATCTTTATTGACCAGACCAGGTGGAAGACTCTTCCTTGTGCGAGAAGGAAACGTAAGGAAATAAAACACGCTTTGGAAATATGGTAAATCAAGTGTTTTTTGTGTTTTTTTTTCTCTCCATCGTCTTTTTAGGTTGTGCACTTGTGACAGGATGAAGACGATCATCAACCAAGGCCTGGAGGATGAGATGGTGAATTTCAGCTCCCATCTTGCTACTGCTTACCCCATGTATCTAGTATTCACTTTTCCCAAAGGGTTTTATGTAGGTGCATATTAGGGCTGTGCGATATGGACAAAATCTATCACGATATGGGTAATTTCATATCACGATAACGTTATATATCACGATATAGTAAGTTTTCTGTAAATTTGATGAAGAATTTGTCTATACAAAATAACCACATGCCTCTAGGGCTGGGTATCGCCACTGATTTCCCGAATTTATTTGATTCAGTATGTATTTGGTTCGGGATGTTTCAGCTACAATACCAATTTTGCTTGGATATGAAGCCAGTTTTAAATCAGTGGAATAATTAGCGAGACTGAAAACTGTTGTTTAACAGGCAGTTCGAAAATACTATAGAGTTTTGTTCTGTGTGACGCTGCTCCATGTTTGTTTGTCATTCGAGTCCACATGTAGAGAACGTAAAGCGGGTCGGGAATGATGTAAAATAAAGCCGTGAAGCAGTTCTTCTGCTTTTTTGCGGCAATGGCGACAGAAAATATCTACAATAGACATTTTCCTATCGTCACACGATATATATCGTCATATCGAACAGCCCTAGTGCATATACAGTATATCGCCATCGGTGTCCTTTGCATCTTCTTAAAACTATCTCCAAAAAAGAACTTTTCAGAAATTCAGAGACAAAACGTTAGGCGTGTTTGTTTGTTTTACAATTGATTTTCAATAGGTAGGCAGGGTACAAGAGTAATAAAATGTTTGGAGGGACATATAGGCTGTCAATTACAGTAAAATAAACATCAGTGATATGTACTGTTGGCTTTATACTATAGGTTGAAATGGATGGACCATTCAAATTTACTAGCTCTGCGGGTTCAGGTCATTTGACGTCAAACATTTCACGGGTCAAATAATGGATCTTTAATCAGTTTAGACCTCAGAGTGACAGAATGCCACGATGCTTCAAATGACAGGGGATGGACAAAATAACAAACACCTCCTGAGAAAAGACAAACATTGAATTAACTAAGTCACATTTACACTGGGCTGGATGGCCTTAACAGGTTAGTTGCTAAACATCACAAAACTACTCAGCCATTACCACAGAACTGAATCTACACCTTTGTGTAGACTATATGTTGTGAGCTTCACAAAGCTGGTATTTATGACAGGGCTGCCCTTTGGAAACGGCTTGAATCCAAGGCCAACACAAAAAGATGTGTGAGTTGGTGTAAGCAGCACAGAACCTGGAGCCTGAGCAATGGAAAAAAGTCATCTGGTCTGATTAGTCGTCTTTCACCCTTTCCCTTATATTTGAAGAAAGGCCGTTTTACACTACC
Organism: Acanthochaenus luetkenii; assembly: GCA_900312575.1. Taxonomy (NCBI): domain Eukaryota; kingdom Metazoa; phylum Chordata; class Actinopteri; order Beryciformes; family Stephanoberycidae; genus Acanthochaenus; species Acanthochaenus luetkenii. Next base: position 9,737 of record OMOT01038781.1, read on the forward strand.
AGGTGCACCCTATGGTGCAAACACTGTTCCCTCATGATGTTCCCATATTTGAGTATAAATATGATAATGCCTCCATACACTGCTAAACCAGTTCAAGCTTGGTTTCACCATTTTAGGATGAAGTCAGACATCTTCCATGACCCTCCCAATCACCAGATCTAAACGGCATTGATCCTTTATTGGAAGTAGACTCCTACCTCCTTCATCCCTCAAAGAACTGGAGGCTTTTCGTTCTTGAAGAAAGGTCCAATATCCCTCCACACACTGTTCAGGATGCAGGACGTCAACACCCAAACACGGAAGCTGCTCTGAAGGCAAATGGCGTTGCCCTCCTCCTTATTACGCACTTGATTTTCATATATTGCAGCGTGTTTCTGATATTTTGTCCACCCCCCTGTACCAAACCACACCACAGTATTCCTCACACCCCGTCTTTACTCTTCAGCCCCATTACGTGAGCGTTTACTCCCGCAGGAGGTGCGGGGGTACCGGCCATGCGTGTGGAAGATGATCTTGGTGGGCGTTGGCACATTGTGCTCTGGCGGTCTTCTGCTGCTGCTACTCTACTGGCTGCCCGAGTGGGGCGTCAAGGGAACCTGCACACACACCTCCCTCAGAGATGCACACACACTGCTGCTCAGGTCCACGGTACGTTAAGGGTATGCTGCTCATTGTACTGCACACCAACAGATCGTTCTGGCACATGTTATGTTCTTTGGCACATCACACCACGAATGATAAGTTCAGCGTTGTCTTACGGCGTTGGAAACATGTAATCCCACTAGTTTTATTGTTATCGCAGGATGAGTTCAGGCAGTGGTTTCGGGCCAAGGTACATGTGATGCTGGCCCCGGGGAAGAGGCCCTTCGATAGTTTGGGTCTGCAAACCACGGCTCAACTGCCTAACGGAGACGGGGAACACACCCACAGTGCCGTACACGAGGAGCATCGTGGGATATTTGCTCATATCCAGCCTGTCCAGGTACCTCAGTGGGAAAGCGTCTCTTCTTTCCCATCATTTGATGCTCATCAGAGGCTGAATCTGAGTATTCTAGGTAGTAAATGACTGATCTGTTAAGAGTAATCGATAAGAGTAGGTTTTAGATACATGCGTTCAATTTGATTTGGGTTTATAGTGTAGATCCGGGACTGGAAAATAAAGTGCAACAGGCTGCTATCGATCTGTGTCTATAAAGTGATTGTTCATTAAACATCTGACCTCCCCCCTCTCCTCTCCCTCTCTTAGATCCACTACTTCACGCACCACAGCACTAAATACTACTGGAATGATGTGATACACAACTTTGAGTTGTATAAGTAAGAGTAACGTTGTGCTGTTAACGTTCTTCTAGTTTTTTTTTTACTGTCTTTTATTGTTTCATTTTTCAAAACGTTGTTTTATGGATTTCTATCGACGTGCTGAGAACAAGTGGTATTAGTCCTACATACGAGATGACTGCAATGGAGATGACTGTGTGTTGCGTCTCTAGAGGCTTGGAGGATGTAAAGGTGAGCTGTGCTAGCATCCACTCTGACCATAGCTCTGGACTCAGCAAACTACTGCAGGACTACAGGTACACACACGCCAGCATTATCATCAAGCTAAAAACAAAACAAGGCTGCTGTTCTTAGTTCCTGCAAAGGTGACAGTCTTGGAGACACGAGCTTCTCACCCAACAGCGACGACATGCTTAGCTTTGTGTGTCTGTGTTCAAGTCATTACCGACTGCTTGAAACTCGTTTTCTCAACAGGAGGTTGTTTTTTGAGGAGAATGAGATTGCTGTGAGAGTGCCCTCTTTATTCAAGCTCCTCATAAAAGAGGTGAGTTAAGATTTCTCAATATACAATCGAGTTTGATTCCACTCCATTTTAGCTTTATTAAATTGACACAAATAACAAATAAGTGTACAAATCATCAAACCCTCTCTCTCTTCCTCCCCCATCAGGTCTTGAATCCTTTCTACATCTTCCAGCTCTTCAGTGTCATTCTGTGGAGTGTTGAGGACTACTACTACTATGCTACAGCCATAGTTTTCATGTCCTTCATATCGATAGCCACCTCACTGTATACCATTAAAAAGGCAAGTCACATCTGATCCCAGAGAATTCCAAAAATGTACTAAACTATCATTTAATCTCATTTTGGAGATGCACTAAAACATTTAGACCCGATTCAGCACCAGTCAGGCCATCCTACATACATCTGTTGGTGTGCGTGTGTGTTTCCAGAAATATTTTGTTTCATTATTTGATCCGGTGTCTCTCTCATTCCAGCAATATGTGATGCTGCACGACATGGTGGCAGCCCACAGTGTCGTCCGCGTTTCAGTGAGCAGAGGAAACAAAGGCACGTTGCACTTTCTGATCGTAACAAGGAGCTGCAGAGATAACATTACTGAAACTGATGGGGCTAGCCTTTTAATCATTGTTCATGGAAGAGGCATGTGCTTTATGTCGTCTCGCTGTTTTAGTTACTATATTAAGTAGTGCATTGTGAGCGCTAAGAATATTTGTTAATCCATCCACATTTCCCCCCTTTTCCCTCTTGTTACACAGCAAGACATGACTAAACAATTTTGTTAAAAGTACTGTTACGCTGAATCAGATTATTGACCGCTGATAACATCCTGTCCTGCAGAAGGAGTGCATCTGATATCCATTTGAGTCTCCTATTGCTGATCTGTCTCTTGATTACAGATGTTGAGCAAGCCATGTCAACAGAGCTAGTCCCCGGTGATGTAATCCTTATTCCAGCAAATGGGACGGTCATGCCCTGCGACGCTGTGCTCGTCCAGGGAACCTGCATTGTAAACGAGAGCACGCTGACGGGTACTGTATCTCCACACGACCTTGTCCTCCTTATAGCCGACGATGCCTTTCTTTCTGTTTTGAGACTGACAACAGAAGAGAGCACCACTCTGTATTAGAGGCAGGCCGTTATTTCTTCTGTCAGGTTCACAGTATCCAGTATGTCTAAAAGTGCATTTACTGGTTTCTGTCATGAGTTGTGCTGCTCAAAGTTCTACATTTGCCTTTTATAGCCTAAACATATTACTGGTATATAGGCACCTGATGTCAGATACTACTACTACTACTACTATTAATGTTACTACTACTACTACTGTTACTACTACTTATGCTACTACTACTACTACTACTGTTTCTACTACTTCAGCTATTACTGCTACTACTACTACTACTGTTACTACTACTACTACTGTTACTACTACTTATGCTACTACTACTACTACTGTTACTACTACTACTACTACTGTTTCTACTACTTATGCTACTACTACTACTACTGTTTCTACTACTTATGGTACTACTGCTGTTACTACTACTACTGTTACTTCTACTACTGTACTACTACTACTACTACTACTACTGTTCTACTACTACTGTTACCACTACTTATTATACTACTACTGTTTCTACTACTAGTTTAAGTTCAAGTTCATTTATTTATATAGCCCTTTATCACAAGCATGTCTG
>OMOT01038786.1:0-29155 GCA_900312575.1 Acanthochaenus luetkenii
CATTGTTGTATATATCAGCCTCCTCCGTCGCTGATGTTGTCCGGTGCGACGGAGGAGTTCTGCACCGTGACTAGAGATTGATATGGCGTGAAGGGTGAGATGACGGATCTCCATTCTTCCATCGGTTGCTGTTTTGTTGTTGTCTGCACTGTTTTGTACGTAGGCCTACTCACGCCTACGTCGTTACCACAGCAACCAATGCGGATAGGTCTACGATGTCTGAATACGCAAATCCGATCTGATCACCTCCTAAAGATCGCATTTGAGAAACAAATCGGATTTGCCTGCAACAACAAAGCCAAAGTGCTTTACAAAACAAATAACAGAAATTAATAAATACAATAAAACGGAAATGGAGACAAAATTAGAATCCAAATAAAAACGACTTACAAGACTTACAATATTACAACAGAGATAAAAACAGGACATAAAAACAACATTATAAAAAGGCTTTCCTGTTCAAGCGTGCTTTGAGAAGTGATTCAAAAGATGATACTGATCCGTCTAGCCTGGCCTCCTCCGGCAGGGCGTTCCAAAGCTAACATTCAAAGATATCATCCCATCTGCTTGATCTGGTTAAGAGCCTTGCTGCTGCATTTTGCACTAGCTTCAACCTGGAGAGGGAACTCTGACTCAAGCAGGAATAGGAGGGAATTAGAGTAGTCTAAACATGATGACATGAAGGTATGGATCACTTTTTCCAAGGTCAGCAAGGGATAAAAAAAGACCTTGTCTTGATAGGTCTTGATGACCAGCCTATTCCATACAGTAGTAGTGGTGGTTCTCAACTCCCGTTCTCAGGGTCCAGAGTACTGCTGGTTTTCTACTCAGCCAAGTAGTTAATTACGTTCACCTGTCATCCCAATAGTCTCTGATTAGACAGCTAGAATGAAACCTACCTGGAAAAAGAGAAAACTAGCAATACTCTGGGCCCTGAGGCCCCCCTGCCACACAGCATGAATCACCCTCACGATCGTATGGCCTCTCAGCCATCCTTAAACTACCTCCGCATGAGTAAGCAATCTCTATGCCCCACCATCCCCAGTCCACAAAGCTGCCGTCCACAGCACGATACAGAAGCATGGCGCTGTGTGCAAGGAATTATAATCCTTCATTGGCTTTATTTTCAGAATTTGACGGAATTTCCCCCCCAGTGTGTTAATGTATTACTAACGTGTGTTTTAAAAATGGATTCAAAATGGGTTCTGAAAGAAAATGTAGTTATTAGGGCTAATGAAATGTAATGGATTACGACACGTTTTTAGGAGATTGGCCCAATTCTGCTTGGTTGGAGGGTGTCCCTGACTTTGATATTCATCAATAAGCCCATCCCACATTACTCTGATGTTTTCAAAACCATATAGTATGTCTTTATTTGTGGTTGTTGATTTTCATACCTGTGTGTAGGCATTCCCCAACCCAAAAAATACTGCATCTATAGACACAAAATGTTTGCTGAGATGCTCACTGGGGGAAAATATACATAGGTTCACAGTATATACTGTACTTCAGTTGTAATCACAAAGATTTGTTAAGCTTGTGTTGGCAATGCTTTGTCCCTGGCAGACCAGATATGTGCAAGATCTTGATCATGGTTACTGATGCTAGCCAACGGTCTCTCTTTACAAGTGGGGAAGTTCTGTACTGATCTGCCTTATTTACAAAGTATTTGCGGTGGTGCTAATGCTGTTGCATGCGTAACAAGTGCCAATTCAGTGCGCACAAGCATTTTGCGCATGGAAATCGGTTAGACACCTGACAGGAGACTTTAATGGTGTTTGACACAATTAATATGCATTGAGGAGCAGTGTTGGGTTCGTAACTGGAAAAAAAAGTTATATATTACACATTACTGGTTACTTTTCTTAAAAGTAATGTATTACTTATCTTATTAATCCCAGAGAAAAGTAATTACTCATTACCTTGTTGATAATCACTGGTTTAAGTAATAAAATGTGCCGACTTACTTACCAACAGTAATATAAAGCGATTAAATCCAAATCGGTCCAACAATCCATAAGTAGCCTCCTACAGTGGCTTGCTGATGGCCGCCGCTCCGACCATCCTGGAACGTTGATTTTAATGGGGACGTATGTTCTATCCAATTCAAATTCTGTGAACTGCACGCTTGGTTCTTCGCTGCCCATTCAGAGCTAATATGCATGTTATGCTCCACTGGCTGAAAGTTAAGGGTAGGCTATCATGTAATCTTACTTTAAATCTTACTTTTTAAAATTAGCAGTCTGACCAAGACTATATGTCTATATTCTAGGATCTTTCATGTTAATGAAGTTCATGATCATTATACAATACTTTTTGCTTTGCCTTTAGTGAGATTATGTTTTATATAAGTCCATCTCATTATGCGGTACTTTGCCAATTAGTATAAGAAATTAGTTATTTAATTGTGTTTTAAAAAACATCTTAAAAAATACATACTGAAATGACAGGTTATTACGTGGTAGTTGGTTTTGTTATGGTATGTTGTTTATTCTTAGTCTAGGTTTTAAATTATGTTTTAAATTATATTTATCTTTATTTTCTTTTACAGCACTCATTTGTGCTTGATTTTGTTATGTATATATGTTTTGAGTTAAGTAGTTGACTGTTACTACTATAGGTGTTACTATATACATGGTGTATATTTTATCCGAGATAAAAACAACAACAACAACATCAAAAGCAGATCCTCTCTTGTGCATTATAAACAATGTCAAGAACACTAGTAATTTTTGAGGACAGGCTTTGATGTAGATGCTGGTAAATCTCTCTGGGTCACTCAAAAGCTGCTCTGCAGCTCAATTCCTTCGGCACTGAGGGTCCAACATCAATCTAAACTGACACCCGATGCAGAGGTACTTCTCACATACACTACATTTACACACAAACTCACACGCATAGACACACCAGGCTCAGAACCTATACCCACAGCTCAGTGCAACACTGCTGGGATGTAGACTCAAGTGCAGAGAGACACACACACAGGAAACAAGGTAAAGTCTAAAAAAAATTACAAAAAACTTCACTGAGAATAGCAGATGGTCATACACAGGAGAGCGGGGAAAGGCTACAGTACAGACAGGTCGTGGGCGAAATCCAAAACCAGGAAACAAGGCAGAGTCAAAAACCGAGTAAACACTATCACAAGAAAAACTCTGGAAAGGCTTTGCACGCACTAGGAAGAACAAAGACAATCTGGCCCTGAGCATGGGAATTGAGGGGACCTTTGGAGAGGGCCGATTGGCCAATAGGAAACAGGTTAGTAATGAGGGCATGTATGGGTAATCAGGGGGGCGGGAAAACACCCTATGACAGGAACTGAAACGACAGGAGAGGTTAGGTTCAAAATAAAACTATAATAAAATATAAAACTAGCCCTAAAAGAAATAACAGAATACAAGATGTTACAGTCAGATCTGGCGAAATCTAGTCCTGCCTCTGCTCTCGTTCTCTCTGCAAACCCTCCTTGACCTCCATTTGCCAGCTTTTCAGAGAGATAATGCAGCACAACTGTAAAGTCTAAACAAGGGTTATTCAAGGTTTTCTTCTTTTATTCGATGTATCACATCCCACACAAAGTACACCGTAACTACATACAACAATGTCTTATTGGCTCACTTAATGACAATATTGAACATGCTAAATACTTTTCTCTCCATTCATGATGTGTAGAGGAGTCACATCTGTCAAAGCGGAATTAGTTTGTTATTAGGTGGACCAGCAGATAAAAGCTTTTCATTTAAATGTAAATCAGAAGGGTAACAAATCCATTATAGTCATTAGAATAAGGAGTGCTCTCTTTGCCTGCTGTGCCATATATTTGACTCTTAATCCCAGTCACGGTGGTTTTACCTCTTCTCATTCTGGCCAAGGAGATACCAGTGTCTCAAAGCCTCAGTGACAACAGATTACAGCTGGACGCAATGGTGGGCAATGCTCTGAAGACTGATTTGTGGCGCAAATTTAAAATCCATATTTTAATAAGCATCTCTATGGATGGAGACTGGCCTGTTATTAATCAGTTGTGGCCCAACAGTTCAGTTTCTTTTAAATTGTAAATCTATCTGGAATCCATTTGTCTGCCCTGCTGCACATCTCAATACGTTTTCCTCTCAATCAGCTTCAGCGTGCTTCCTGGTTGGAACTAGTTGCGCCGTCTTTAAAAGGCACCGACAGTGCATGGTGTGGGGATAAACATTCTACTCTAATTTCCATCCGTCAATTCATGTGTCTATCCTAGTCTGTTTCACAGTATATGCCACTGATGAGCCAGGGACAGAAACACACACACACACACACACACACACACACACACACACACACACACACTTAAGAGGGACACATTTATCCATTCAAATTCCCAGACTTCCCCCGTTAAAAGAGCACCCTAAAGCTAGACGGAGAGTGTGTTTTCCTTTGGTTCTGTTAATGGGGTTATTGATCATTCTGGCATCTGCGACATTTCTATAAACCAAATGAAGGCCCTGCTCAAAGTGTGCTGCGTCAGAGCAGAAATGCATTTAGATTACCTCATTCCACAGACCCTCCTCAGAGATAGCTATCTCCTACATTCACTGTGCCCTTTATAGGATATCTTTTGAATGTCCAAGATGAAATGTTTTGAAGAAAAGCCTCTTTTTTTTAAAACTTGAAATACTGCTGTTTTCTTTCAAGGTTGGCTTGGTACCCTTCGTACTGCTGTAAATCACAGTGCTACTAAAAATGAAGGACTCTTAACGGGACATTTGACATTAAAATGCTGTGAAATACCTTGGGGGGGGGAAATCCACAACTTCACATATCTCTTCTGTGATACAGCAAATCTGATATTGATACTTTGATAGCTCTCATTGTACAGAGCAGCATATTGTATCTTTAGGTGTTAGCTGCTTTACACCTATTTCATGAAACAACTATCAGGTTTATAAGCAATGATTGTATTTCCATACTAGATGGCACTCAGTAGAGCATCAGGAGACGCAGACATTTCATGACTGTACCTGAAATGGGACATGAGATATGCCTGTTCAAATTCTAAACACTTTTTAGCATTTTAGCTGATTATCGTGAAACCACAAGGCCAATCAGCACTGCATATGTTCAGTGGCCATTAGTGGTGACCTTCTACCACTGGACCAAGTTTTGGAAAAATTGGCTGGGTGGTTATGTGTAAACCGGAAATGAGCTCTCCAGTGCCCCCCATCCCCCCATGTTGTTTCATTGGGCCAATAATGGAGGGTTTGCCTCCTCTTGTGTCTGCTGATAGGCACACAACATTTGACGGTGTTACGTGAATCCGTTCAGATGCCTTTTAGTGAGAAGCCATATGTCCACCGAACAACCTTTCCACAAAGTTGGCGTGGGTACAGTAATTGTCCCAATCAGACATGTGTATATACACTGAGGTGTAGGTTTTTTATTGATGGAAAATCAATTCGGATCCCGCCAGTGTTTACACATATACACATGTAAACAAGTGTGATACAAATTGGACTGGGGGTGTAGCAGTAATGGCCTTTCAATGTTTTAAATGTTAACATTTAATTATAGCGCCCCCATCAGGCCAATCACCAGAGCACAGTGCCAAAATGTATGTGTAATATTTTAAGTGCCATAATATGTCATCATCCCTTCAAGTTCTGTCAAAATACGACCAATGATTTAGCAGTTATGGCCTTTCAAATGTACAAATTATGCCCTTTAATTATACTGCCGCATTACGCCAATCTGTGTACTTTTTTTAAATGCCAGAACTAACTAAAATGCATAATCTCTTCAAGATTCGTCAAATCAGATATCATGTTTGAGCTAAAAAATGGTCATAGAGTCCCCCATTAGGCCAATCGCTGGAACACAGTGCGAAGATGCATAATCCTCCCAAGTTTAATTAAAATCAGACCAGTGGTAATCTGATAGACCCCCCCAATCTGAGAGTGAATAATGTAAAGAGTGTAAGTAGGGGTGCAGAGGATGCAGTCGCAGCCGTGTCCAACCAACCCCATTTCAAAACGTTGGGTGGTATAGTATATGGATAGAACATTTAGATAATTTATGTTATTGATATTTGTACTCCTTCTGTAATTGTGACATTTGGAATTGTATTGGTCACAACCAGCAGATATGCACAACACCATTCCTGCAAAAAGAAGTCTTTATTGTTTTAACTCCATCTCCTGCTATTCACCCATTTCATATTTTCTCCTTTATTCTTCCATATTTCAGAACAATTGTCACTGATAGCTCATTAAATCGCCTCAACTTTCCATGCTGTAGGTTCATTATGCAAAGGTTTGCCCTTTTGCTAAGACTGAACATGAGCAACAGAGGGCCATAACATAGGACACTAATTAGTAAACTAACTCCAGTGTAACTGATACTTAGTGCATGGAACAAGCTGTAAAAATACAAGTAATACATAAGACAGCGTTACTTTTCTTTATTTTATTTGACTGGCATGCAAGTTCGATATTAAATGTCTCTGTGTCTACAATTTTTATTTGGGACTCATATTTAGTCTTGTTAATAATGTTGGCAAAAGGCAAATCTAGCATGTTTAATTAGCAAAGTAGGAACTACAATGTTAGTAGGTCTACTATAACAGCTACAGTCTAAATTAACCGTAAGCAAGAGAATCACCATGGCAGTATATCTTTCTTAAATATACGATATCAGTATCCAAAAGATAAATCAATTCACCTTTCAAACTAGCAATTATCACTCAATGGTTTCACATTAGGATAAACTCAATGTTGGTAGGATGCCCATACAAAACTATCCACCAGATAGACCACATAATAATTCCAGCCATATCAAAAGTCAAAGGTATTGTTGCTGTTTTCCTCAACAGCTCTGATTCAATGTATGGTCATTAGCTTCTACAGAGACCATGCTGACCATTAGATATTCTATGCAAAAATCTAAACCTGGTAAATAACACACAGATCACATTGACATAGTATTTACCACAGAGTGATCTCACAAATTCTTAATTTGAGCTTCGCCTTATTTACTATAGAACTATAGAGCAGACATCACATTAAACTACCGGTACTTTTTTCTCCAATCTCTGGTTTCATTTTTCCGTCTTTACTGAAAGCCATTAGGGGTTAACAGCTGCTTCAGGAAAGATCTGACTGTATTGCTCAACCTCTCCCAATAAACAAGTGCGCTAGTTGTCATGACTCCGTCTAGACTCTAGACTCCCCTCTATGTCCTCTGGTGTTGCCCGTTTAGGCCAGCAGATGGTCCCTTGGTTTTCATTCCACCAAGCAGTCTTTGGTTGGGAGGAAAATCTGCATACTCTTAGCCCTCCATGGCACATGGTTGAATACCCATGGTGTATAACTTCTAGTAGTCAATCATTCATACAATTTTTAAAAAGCTATAGCAAAGCAAAAAAAAGAAAACGATATTGTACGAGACAACGTGGACACTGCTGACAACACATTTAACAGTGTATAGACACAATATGTCTTCACAGCTTGTAAAAGTAGAACCAATCTACAAAAGACAGATTTTGTGTGAATTTTGAGCAAAATAGAACAGTATTGGATGGGTTTTTAAATTATAATAAATCACAATTCTCTCTGTAATGTGGGAAACTGCAGTTGGTGTTCTGTGTGTTGAGCCAAAGGTAATTTACCAGTTCAATAAAGAAATAAATAAAAGCATGACCGTCATTGCCTTGTTCTTCATATGTTCCGGCACATCCCATTGTAGTGATTTGAATACAGTATTCCTTTAATCCTGCCAGTTAATTAGCCAACTTTGACTCAGTGCACAGATCACGTTTTACTATCCTGCTTTACTTACCGATATAGACTTAATGGGGAATTGCACTATCTTTCAGTCTTCAAATATGTTGCCCTAAGATGCTTGAGTTTGTACTGATGAACATTCATTATTATCTTCTAAAACCAGAAACAAGAGAGCAGAGCTTGTCTGGCCCTCATTCTGTGATGTCACGCAAATGTTCTTCAGTTGATTTCCAATGTGTCAAAATGATTCAAAAGGTGAAGCAGGAGATGATGACATATAGATGACACATAGATTAGCCAACTTGACCAAGTCTACTGGTGAAATCCACTGTATTTGGTTACATTAAAAATACGTCAATATAAAATGGGTCTGAAGCCTTTCACTGTGCGTCACAACACTTTCATCGTTGTGCGGTTCAATTTATGTTTCAGAACTGTTTGCAGCACTATAAGATTGAAGTCACTGAGGTGCTGCTAACACTTAACCGTAAAAGCACAATGCCATTCAGAGTCGATACGGCAGCTCCAGAATTAACATTTGGATGACACCACAAATTGGAGCCCTCGTTCTTTAGTTTCCACCTAATTTGTTGTGCTGTGCAGGTAACTGCTTAATGGTACCTGACTAAAAACAGCTCGGCCTCACCACTGGTCATTTAAAAACGGTCTTCACTATGCTGCACACTGAGGGAGGACTTGGTGCTGTGCATATTTCATGCAACAACAAAAAAACAAGTTAACACAGAACCGATCTTAATGAGATTAACCAGAATAAATACATACAAAATAATAAACAAACTAACACACATATACAGAGAGGTACAGTACACTTTTTGAACGTTAACAGGGGCTTGGTTAGTGATCAATCAGATAGATACCAGCTAGGAGTTGCAGCAGCACGCTTGTTAGAGACAACAGCAGGTGGCACATACATGTTTTATCAAATCATTGTAGGCCAATTGTGACACGACGGGTCCAATAAAAAAAAAAAGGCTATATTGAAATGGTGAAAAATAGAGCAGTGTTTTGTAGGAGTTTATAATCAATTGTCCCTTTTTCTCAATGTCTGGTCAAAATTGTAGACCTATTAGAACATCCTAGTTGTGACTCGCATGGTTAGCCAAAATGCACATACTCCACCTGCAACCCAGCAATGCACTGCAACTCCAGCAGGAAGCAGAGGCCAGGAAATGTGATCCCTGGCTCTGAAGGTGTCATCTGGCCCTGCACGGTTCAGCGGCAGACACAGAGACTGCTCGTGGCGTGAGGGTCGTACTGTAAAAGATGTCCGCCAGACACATTGGCAGCAGGAGAGACACAAATCGATTTGCTGCAAGAAAGACACAGAGAGGGTAAGTGGAGGAGGGCCCCTCTAGCAAAGCTCGTATTAATTAATAGTGTCTCAGGAGACGAGTACATGATATGATTCCTGCTTCTTCATCACTGGACAGCGGCTAATGACTTCTAAGGGAGAGCTCTTCTGCACAACACACCTCCACGCTCCACTGCACATAGTGATGTATGCGACGTCATTTAACAAGCAAGTAGGCAGCTAAATTAGAACATACTCTCTGCCTTAACATAAATATCATATAATGAGACCTGTGTCATATGTATTCCTGTTCCAAATGAGAGTTGAGGGATTGCAGTGAGACCACTTTGCCATCCATGTGATATCACCAGGATCTGTGTGATGCCTTTCTAATGGTTCCTGTAATATCTGGCAATAGTTATCACACCTTCATTACAGCGTGTGATCACATCAGGTCACCCCCAAGTGACTAATAAGAGCCGGTGAGGTATCGTTAATGACTCTGCTCGCTAACCATCCATTATTGTATCATACTAAGATGACAATGAAAGCTTGGCACCCACATACAGTACATCACTTCTAGCTTCTTCTTCGTAAACTTCTCATATAAACTTTTTCTCAGATAAATAATTGACAAATTGAAGAAAGCCATATTCTGCTGCTGGTTGCCACATTTCACTAAATTAAATTAACTGCCGCACAATGTTAAAGTTCATGCCAATGTTGTCACAATGAATATTATGTTTTTGTTTGCTCATGTACTTTCTTCCACCCATATTTCAAAGGCTGGCTAAATGAGCAGTAGCTCGGTGTTAATAAACCATGAAAAGGTCAATTACACTTAATTCTGTGAATTATTATGACCATTTATAATCAGCCCAGTGTCAGATACACTTAGTCCCTACATATGATGATGTAGTGTGTATATATATATATATATACACATACACAGTATATGATGGTATGTAAGTCACTTTTGATAAAAGCGTCCCATTGAGGAAAGCTCTTATTCTCTGGTTTCCAGCACCCTTATCCTGCCAACTTCAATAACTGCTGCAATTGATGCAATTTTAAAGTTTAACGCACAATATTGTATGTCTTTTTTCAAAATCATCTACCGTAATACATTACTTGACTAGACCATTAAAGCCATTGGAAAGTCATATTTTATTCATCTGTTTTTAGCTTTGCCTCCTATTTGATGGAATATCTGGATAACTACATTTGACTTTGTGTCTCAATAGTAACAGACAATAATTGGCAGATAGCTCGAGCCCTCCCATTCAAATGATGCAAACATCACGGGGTGTAATTCAAGCAGCTCAGCTGAAAGCAGACTCATTCGACTGATGCGGCTCTAGATGGAACTCGGGATGTGCTTACATCACCACGTCTTCATAAGCTGCACAACTCACTCAGTCACTTTACTCAACTGCTGAACACAAAACAACTCTGATACTTCTATTGCTGTATGATGCTCCCTGTTGAAACGCTGTCGTCCTTATACATCAATCAAAGTCCCAAAAATGATTTTCCATCCACACTTTTTCAACAATATAATGTGAATGAACACAACATTTTGAAACTCAAATAATTCTATATTGTATCTTAAAACACATTTCAGTGGTCCTACTAATTCACTACAGTACACTGCAGCCATTTGTACCGTTTGCACAGTAGCCTGCTTTGGTGTTTGAAACATTCCCACATGAGATGATGAGGCCTCAACAAGGGAAAATATACAGCTTGGTAGCTTGATATCTACTGACAGAAAGTAGCTGGCTCAAAATTCAGTAACTTGAAATTGATTCTCTCCAAGCTGCTTCTCGGAGACTTGCTAGTAAGGAACATAAGGAAATGTTTTGTTTTACCAGGAGAGATCTCTAAATCTCACAGCTCAAATCATCTCACTGGTCAAACTTTTTTTGTGGTAATCAAAAATAAAGCCCCTATAGCTCCTTCAAAAATCCACTTCACCAACTCTTAACGGGCTAATGAAATATGCATCTCGGATAATGGTGGCCAAATACAATAAAAGAGGGCTGCCATATGTTAGTAATCTGAGATCCTCCTCTGGGAGTCAGACATCTCCCCACCACACCACACCACAACCTGACACTCATACAACCTCCTACTGAAGCTCAGGGGAGGTTACACACACACACATGCACAAACACAGCACACTATACCCACAATAGCGTGTGTACGTGTCAGTCATCCTAAAAAACAGCCACAGACACTACTATGGTAAAGGTATATGGCTTCGCTTTACTTCAGATGTCAGAGAAAACTGGAGATTGGGAATGGATATTAATCACATCTGTTATTTTTACCAAATGGCTTATATCAAGAGGTAAGAACGGCCAAAGCTTTTTCAGATAGAAGAGTAGCACGTTATCACATCAGCCTCTTCTTACACTGAGAGGAAGGACTGTTTGGCAACTTCATTGAATACGTTCTCTTTTATTTACAGTATCATGTTTCCTCTGATCAGTTGTGCTGCCTTTATGATCAAAGCCATTGTATTCACAGGCAAGGACGTTACACTGACTGAACACTTGGCGCTGCCCCTTTCTTGTGTTGTATGTAGAGCCTTTCAATTTAAAACAGATTCCTACAGGACTGCTGCTTGATCACTCTCACACTGAGTGATCATGCGTCATGTCTGAGTGCTTAAGATTTCTCTCTAGCTTTGATTATCATTATTATACACTATTAAGTGAATCTAAATAATTAACCATGACCCTTTCTATTTTGGTGCTGGACCTTCATAGCCCAGTGAATACTAGTGACATGACAGCACTTGCTTAAGAGACGAGACATCAGGTTATCCAGCCGCCAGGCATCGAGTTCATAGGTATGACTTGTGAATCTCACTGAGGTAGAGGAGCTTTCACTGCAGCACGTGCTTTTATTCACCTGGCACCCATGATCCTTCTCACCAACGTCTGACTATGATAGAAGCCAACTGCACAAGATGATCTGTGAAAATATGTGGCTAGAGATCAGAACAGGCAGATAATCCAATGAGCTTTTGAATCTCCAAATCGTTTTGTGTTATGTGAACATAATTGTGTCAAATGCCAGTGGCACAGTGCATATGGAAAAAAGGAAATTCAATGAAATTCAAAAATTATGAATAGAGTGAAATCCACTGATATATTTCCAATTTCCCTGCTAAACACTACTCCCTTATCAATAGCCATGCTGGACTTTGATTGAATGCAGCAATTATAAACAATGTCCCATATGGCTTGCCATAAGAATTACTCACCACAGATCCCTCAGAGAGGAACTGTAGTTTCAGCCACGGCAGCCCATTGGCCAACATCAGATATACGTCCACTGTGACTGATGTATCTCCTATGAATTCACAGTCTCTGTTTTTTATTTGTTGCTATGGTATAAGTGGTCAAAATTGCTCTATTCACCTCAATCAATTCACACTAATCAATCATGTGAGAATGTCTTCATTGGTCACTACAGGGAACTATGGGTGAAGCCTCTTCTCCGCCTGCTTAAAATGCACGTCGTCTCAGATGGACGCAGGTAATTATCCAATTGCACACAATCAAGTGTCATATCTGAGGAAATGTGTGTGCTGCTGAAAATGAAGAGCCATTGATTAGTGACATTGTGATTTAAATCCGTCCTCTTCTAAGATTAGTCAGCCATTGATCCGTGACAGCAATTTCACGCTCGCAATCAACCAATCGACCCGGTTGTAATGTGTGGCCCCATGCCGGACTCTCTTATGACCTACTCATTCATCAGAGTGCCACCTGCAGTACTGTTTGCCCTATCTTTGGCCATACAGCATACGGAAATTTGGTGCATTTTTCCTCTACATTACAAATGTGTTTCTCCTTTTATTTACAGTGACCTATCTTTAAAGATCCAGTGGATAACTTTTCTAAAATGTTCACCTCTAGCTGAAATTTGGCAGACTGAGAGCAAGAAATGGGTCCCTGAAAAAACACACATCAGTATATTGGAAAATAATAAGTCTGGTACGCACCTCCAGACTCATCCCTGATTGGCTACGAAACCTGCTAATTTTGAATTATCGCTGTCTGTCAACTGAGCAGTGTTTGCCAGACCGAGATTGTTACAGGTCGCGAAGCACATTGATCTTTAGTTTACTTGATGAAATGAAGCTCGACTGAATTGAAGATCGCATTCAATACCTGCCATGGTCAAACTACTAACAACTCTCCATTCCATTCTCTTGTATTCCGTGTTTAGGCTTGGGATCATTTGTAGCCACACCGCTAACTGATTGTGGGGCCGTGTCTGCGCAATTGCATGATTAGCATTATTTCTTTAATGAATCGGACGGTAACTCTCAGATAACGTTTGCAATTGATGCGCAATTAATGGCGCTATTAACAGGCGCAATCCATTCTTTGTGGACCCTCCCCCCAGAAGTGATTTAATACCAAAACTGCCCGTCAGTTTGAGAATTAAACCTGCAGCTTCAGCTTTTTGATGTGTAACATCTGCTCTTGAGAAAAGGTGGAATAAGTCTTAAATAAAGTGGTATTTTGGAGAACAACACAACTGATACTTCTTTATGCATTACAAAAAGCCATGTTGGAGTGCACTGTCAGTGTTTTGCAGAAGCCTATGCGTCCTTACTAACAAATCGGAACATTACATGTAACATTATTCTGTCAGCTCCCATGTGACGCACAACTGTGATCCTAGAAAGGGAAAGATACTCCATATATCCTATTATTGTTACATATTGGGAACCTCTAACCTAAACTAATAGTATTAAGGAGAAAATGGTCCCATTGAGACCTTTCAATCATTGGTACTCGCCTCTCTGTTTAGCTGTTGTCATTGGATGAGAAGTACTGTAAGCTTTTTGTATGCATAAACACAATTAATTTCACTCCTATGACCTTGCCTTTGTTGATGCAGACAAAACTGCAACATGCATCTCAGAAATTAGTCATAGACGATTTCTCACACCTTCAGTAATATTACTGAAGAAAATCAACACATTGTTATGTTATAGCTCATCACACTTCTGAGTCAAGAGTTAAATTGATTTAGTTTAGTCTTGGTTTCCATTGTGAGATCGCACGGCGGATATTACAGAAAGGCTGTTTTCCATCACCGAGAAGACACAGAGTCTCCTAAGCAGATGGAATTTTTAATTAACACAATGCCACTGACTCGGTTAAAACACTAGAAAGCCTTGTGGGAGCAATCACACGGGATTACTCTAATATGTTTTTGAGTTTTGTAAATTGATACTTGGCACACAAACTATGTGTTAAATTATGAATACACTTGTCACATTTTGCAGCAATTAAGTGGTCCTTTATTTACTGTTGATAAAATTCAACAGTGCAATAGTGAGCGGCAGTAGCTCAGGAGGTAGAGTTCCCGCTCCGCAACTGCAAGGTCGGCGGTTCGAGTCCAGCTCCTACTGGGAAAAATCTGTCATAGTGTCCTTGAGCAAGACACCTAACCCCGAATTGCTCCCGTTGAGCAGGTTGGTACCTTGCATGGCTGCCTCCGCCAACGGTATGACATGTAGGTCGCTTTGGATAAAGGCGTCTGCTAAATGCTGTAATGTAATGTAATGAGCTTCCTATTGTAATCATTTTGAACTCATCAAAAGCATTCATTCTCACAGATAAAAGGAAGGGGAAGAGTGTGGATATAGGAAAACATGGATTTGGAAAAAACTAGACTTTCCTATGTAGAGGGTTTTCAAGTGTGTCCTCTTCAGACTATTGAGACACCAAAATTGTGGGTCATAAAACATTCCTCTCAACTTTGGATGCCTCCTGGTATACACAGTGTGCGAAACAGGCGGATAGGAGATGTTTGTATAATGCGCCACAAAGCTACTAGACTATATTAAAGGTTCAGACATGTTCATTCAAACTGATTAGAAATAATTTATATGCCTACAGTTTCCAAAACAACATTTCCAAATTTCAAGAAATGAACATTTGGATGGCCTTCTACTGGAATATGTTTTAAAATAAAAAAAGGAAAAAAGGAATGGCCCTTTACTAAATATCTCCATGTGGATGCCCATCATTTATGAACAGTTCCTAATTATACATCATCTGTTGTTTTATACATATTTTTTGCCAATCACTCAGATTAATCATTATGCCAACACTTAATATATGAGTATAAGATCAACATTTCATTGTATGGGAGGCTGTCCTTGACATTGATTATTAAATATTGGTAAATTTGAGATGGTTTTCATAGCTAAAGGAAATTTTAATTTGAAAGTGTACTAAAAGGCCTGGTTATAGCATGGTGATTCCCAATTCTGTTCAATGTTCTTTAAAGTGCTGCAAAGTTGCATCATCATTCTTAGTCGATGCACTCAGTTTGCACAGACATTGCTTTAAAACACAAACCATATTTATCTTGGTGAATTTGATCAAAAGTGGGCCATATTTGGAACGTTAGAAGGTTGTTTATGCCAATGCTTTTGAAAGTACTTACAAAAACAAGATTCTACACACACTTAGATAATACACAGTGTAGGATAGTGTAGAACCATTCAAAAATTGAATATGTTGTGTTGCTTAAAAAGAGCGTTCATGCGTCAACAAACCTTCACTGGACAAATAAAGCTTGAATAAAGTCTTTACCAGTCATTCACACGAGGTATCACATGCAGTCTGAATATAGGGTTTCTTCTACTACTGCAACATTTTGCTGGACGCAAGCCCAAACTTCTCACTCACAGATGCTCTGTGTGTGAAGCTGATCAGAGAGCTCCCAACACAGAGGTAAACTGAGGGCAATTGCTCAGTGTGAGTACAGTAAAGCAACTGATCAGCAAAACAGCAGCCTCCCACCCCAGGACAGGAACCTGGTGTGCTTAGGTCACGCTTTTCAATCTGTGAGGTATTGGTGGAGCGTAATCATATTCATCAACCCAGGGCCAGCCCTAGACTTTTGGGGGCCCTAAGCAAGATTTGGTTTGTGGGCCCCCCCCTCCCCCTCACTGTAGCGCGTTCTCACTACACAAGACACAAAAACAACTTTTGTCTTGTGATGTTAGTATGAGCATAACTATTGTACTAATAAGCATGTAAAGTGGGACCTGAGAACATCAACACTGTCTTTAAATTGACTACAAATTAGGGATAGATGATGTTCATAATTTCCCCAATTATCGGAATCATTATTTTGTCCGATATGATTGCAGATGAAATAAATACATTTTAAAAATGCACTCCTCTGGCTCTGATGTAGCCGCCTCTCTCTGAAATGTTTCTGCTTGTTGAAGTCTGTACTTGTTTTGGGGCGCTATTTCGTTAATTATTTGTATCTATTCAAAATTTCAGTTCAGTTTACAAGAAATGCTGCACTTAATTTTCCAAATATAATGTTGAAATGTTCTGTTTTCTAGTATTTAATTGAACATACTGTATGTTTAAAGGCATTTAAAATTTAAAATTTGCAGCAAATGTATATCGGCCCCAAATATCGGTCTCCTTGATTACTAATAATCGGTATCAGTATTGGCCCTGAAAAATACATATACCCCTACAACAAATAACTACTGTACCTATAATGAATGACTATATACTACACACTCAGTGACCAGAAATATAGAAACTCCTCAGTGACACATTTTTGTTGTTGTGGCTCTGAGTCTGTATTCCAGCACATTCTTTCTGACAATGGACAGGCGAGGGAATGACAACCTCAGGTTTTGCACAAGAGCAGGAATAGCAGTGCAGAGTGTTGTTACCATATGGTTAGTGCTGTGGCTGTATTCTTGTAACCCAGGAGTGCGATCTGTGGGTCGGTTGCTGTCTTCACTGTGCTTTTTTATAATATATTTTTTTAACATGAGGATAGTACTTGACATTGTGTTTTTGAAGTCATACTTATTTGAAAACTCCTGAAACTGTTGCGACTTTAACCGTGGACAATCTTTAACCGTCACCATTTTCTCAGGGATTCCAAACTTGCTAAGATGATTTATAGCTTAACGGCGACTGCTTCACTTGTGGTGTTGGTGAGATTCAGCACTTATTCTCCCTTCGCACCCACACAAAACTGCTTGCCGGTCTTTACCACGGGAGCTCAGCCAGTGGTGTTGTGATGATGAGAGGCTCACGGTGCTGACAGAGTCTGTGCTTGTTGCAGAGAGAACACATTTCTCTTCAACAGCTTGGCGTAATTTGGACCACCAGATGGCATCTCTGTATCTCTCCCGACACTTGATTAGGATCTGGTGCCTGTGGTATCCTCTCCAGAATCACAGCTCTCATGCAGAGTGGAATCAACATCTAGTTTCCTCTTTTGAGTAGTCTGTTGTGTACACTTATATTGTGTCATTGAAGAACTCTAAGGGAAAACATTAACTCAGACATTTGAGTAAGTCATGCGAGCATCAGAGTCGTTGCTTGAGTGAAATGTGAAGATCTAACATTGATAAATAATTCTGCATGAACACAAAAGGAATATAGTACATCTACAGTAACAATATGAATCATTTTACACAAGATATTGGCATGGGACATTTGTACAACTGTGCAACACATCTTTTTGTCCCCCACATGATGAAATCAGGGTGTGGGGTGGATGGATTGAGTTGTCTCAGACACCACTGGTCTAATTTGACGAAACTTGGAGGAATGATGATTTTTGGCACTGTGTGACAAAAAAAACACACTAATTGGCCTGATGGGAGCGCTATAATTAAAGGTCAAAATTGTGAATGAAAAAAAGCCCTAATTCCTACACTGTAAATCCAATTGACTTGCTACACACATTCAGCTATCCTTACAAATTATACTAATTGGCCTTATGGGGACACTATAATGAAAAGTCAAAATTTCAAAGGCCATAACTGCTACATCATTTACAGAGGGGCGATGCATCTTGTTGCTGATTGACCCAAGGAGGGATGATATGTTGTTTACATATATTTTCAGATGAAATTATTTGCTTTGACATTTGTGATAATTTGACTTCAATCCAAATAGTTATTTCAATTTTGTTCAATGGCATCAGTGACTTGTAGCAGTTTAGAGTAGAATACATTTTTGGGTCTTGTTTGTACAGATCAATTTTGTAAGCATACAAAACACAAAGTAACTACTTAGACAATGCCATACAAATTAGATTGACTCATAAGCATTTTTGAAAGAAAATATTTCTGATTATAGATACAAACATAATTTTACGCATCTTTATTTTGTTGTCAGACTTCTTTCAAGGCGGACATATACCGCTTTTTGGAATTCATCTCGTCCAAAGGTTGGGACAGTAAAGGCCTTTGCTAATATACTCTGCATAATATTTGTGTGATTAAATGTGGATATGTGTATGTGTTGCTCCATCTGGTTTTCTGGATAAAGCTGGCCTTGGTGCAGATAAAGTCCATAAGTCACAAACTTAAAATAAAATGCAGAAATGGCTGAGGTGAAAATTTTCTATATTATGAAAGTGTGCAATTGGGTTCCAATATATAAGAATTAAATCTCAACTTTTGCTTTCTAACAAAAAGTCTCTGGCAGGTTTTTTTTTCTTCCTGCAATGATCCTTCTTTACCTATTAACCCCAACATTACAGGCGTCAAATAATTATTTTCACCTTCTCAACAGCCAGCTCTGTGTATGTTTGGCAGAACAGAAACCAATTTGTGACGATGTCCTCGGAGGCCGAGGATCAAAATGGCAGCTCTGGGATTATGAACTACTAAAGCAGTGTGTGTTGACATATTTTCATGTTAAAAGCTCAAAGAGGCTAGAGGAACCAGTGCTTGTCAAACACTGCCATACAAATGCATGATCTTCAGTGTCAATAAAACAGCATAGCAAATTAAGCTAGTTATGAAATGTCAGCCAGTAGGTAAGCACCAGTCACTAGACGTGGGTTATTTGGGGAAATAAGCAAATTGTGAGCCATATAACTTCATCCCTGAACATTGAGGAGGACTGTCGGTCTGGGGATATGGAGAAGACATCAGAAATTGGAATAAATGGCAGATTTCTGGTTAAGGGCCTATGAGCTCATGGCTCTATCATAGGATGAATGACATCACCTGAATTAGCTTCCTTGGATTACCCCAACTCGGAGGTGTCTCAGCCAAACATCCGGTGTCAGTTCATCTGGCCTTATCACCGATTATACTGTATGTCCGGTTATCTATCTCAGTGACTGTTTATCTCCAAAACATTTTCTCAAGGTCTATGCTATGGAGCACAGAATCATTATCTTCGGATGGATGACTCTCGAAGACGGCTTAACCTAGGGCACTGGAAATAATGTACAAACAAGGGAAAAGTTGATAGAAGTATGAAAAAGAAAAAGAAGGCTACTTGAGGCTAAACTTTTACGAGTGGAAAAAAGTATGATGGGTAAGTCCCAAAAATGGACATAAAATTCACAGCTGTTTCCTCCAAATAAAAAATAAAAAAAAAAGGATCCCGTCGTTCACTTGTTTCATCCATTACTATAATGTATGATATCTTTCAACATGCTCCTGAAATGTAATTGAGCAGTGATGCAGCCTCCAACTCAGGGGTAAACTCAATTGCTCCGTCTGGGAACGAGTGCAGCCAGCGTGCTTTCATAGAGGTCTCAGGTGGTTCCTCTTCGCTTGGCTTCTCTCTTCACTTTGCTCTTGTTGGCTCTTCTTAAAGCAAAATTGCTCTGCTCAGAGAAACATCAATTAAAAGGTAATGGCTGGCAGATGCAATGCTTTCCAGTGTGTAGATTTGGCTCCTGTAAGGCCGACTCTACTTTATATATGATGGGGGGGGAAAGTATTGTTAATCACAGGTGCAATACACAATACCTTCATTTTTGCATGATACCCATAACAGACATATCCATTGTAATTAATGTCAAATTTCAAATAATCTACATGCTATGATGACAAAAACTAAATAATAAAACAAATTTCTAACAATTGCACCTGCATATCCCACCTAACGCTATGCCCCTCCCTCCCCTCCTTGCTGGCACGCCATGTTCATAAAGATAATATGAAAGATATTAATCAACAATACAATGGGGCATCCTGGTGGCTCAGTGGTCTAGGGTACATGCCGTGTGACCGCGGCATTCTGGGTTCAAATCTGGCCCGGGACCTTTGCAGCATGTCATCTCCACTCTCTCTCTCTCTCCTCAATCTTTCCTGTCTCTCTTCAATATAAACTAATGAAGGCAAAAATGCAATAAATGAACAATGCAATGATATCAATGACCATAACAAGTATAATAATACCCTTAATACTCTGTGGATCTCCTAAACGTTGATATGCAATACGTTAGATAAGTACACAGTAGAAAATGACAAATGTTTGGACCAAGAGTTGCACCGCTTCCCTCGCAAGGAACGGGCAGATTCTGCAGATGTTGTAGAGGGAAAACCTGCAGGAGCGGGTTGTCGCAGTAATGTTGGGAGAGTAGGACAGCTGGCTGTCCAGGGTCACTCCAAGGCTCTTGGCAATCAGTGATGGCAACACAGTGGTGTTCTCAATGGTGATGGAGAAGTCAGTGTGAGGGCAGTTTATTCCAGGGAGAAAGAGTAGCTCTGTCTTGTCAGATTGAGCTTGAGGTGGTGCAGAGACATCCAAGCACTAATGTCTTTAAGACATGCTGTGATGCGCCCAAGGGAGAGAAACAAAGAAATGTAATGTTCCGCTGATTTAACATGAGTGCGCTTAATGTCAGGTGACTGATGTATAGCCTGTGCTAGTGGTTCGAGGGATAAAATAAATAATGAAGCGGGGAGTGGATCTCCTAGACGACTGCCTCTTGAGATATTGAAAGGAGAGCAGAAGTTACCTGCAAATACACATTTGTTTTTACCATATTAATGAAATTAGTTCCTAGTGTCATATAACCAAGTAGTGACCATTCCAGTCGGCCGAAGGCCTTTTCAGCATCTTCTGACAATATAGCTGAGGATGTGTGGTGAGGATGTGAGGGATAACATCTGATGTTGATGTTGCATTCCAAAACATGTAACTGCCTACGATGATAATCACTTCTTTACAAATCCGCTCTGATCTGGATGGATCAAGTTAGGCTGACCTAGCCATCTGGCTAATAATTTAGAAAACAGTTTAACATCTGTGTTTAACAGAGATAGAGGGCGATAATTAACAGGATCCTTGCCTTTCTTTAACAATAAAGTAATCAAGGCGGTATTTACATCCCTTGCGAATTAACCTTTTTGGTTTGACATGTTTAAAGAGGGTCCTAAGAGAGACACCTTTTTAAAAATAAATAATAAATAAATGCCATTTAGCCTGAGTGATCTGGCCCTATTTATTTGTCCAAGATATTGTTTAAGTTTGTTAAGAGAAATAAAGGAACGTAGTAGAGATGATTCTTCTGCAGAAACAGAGGGTAAGTTTAACCCTGTAAAACCCAGACATACTTATCAAGGAAAGCATCCATCTATGCTGTAGTAGCATTATTATCTAAAGTATACGGGTCTTTATACAAATCTGTCAATCTCTAGTTTATCAACTTGGGATCAGTTAATACTGAAACGATATTAGATGCAATTTGCTGTATTTGTAGACTGGTTATCGTGTTTCAGTTCATTGGATAAAAAGTGTCTGGGGCGATTACCATGAAAATCGATAGCTAATTCTTGCTTTGTGGACTACTAATTCTGCTCTCTGAGATAACAGTAAATTAATCTCAGTCCTTATTCTAACCAAGTATTTTTAGCTTATTTGACTTGCAAGTTCTAAGTCCAACAATACATGTTCATTAATAATTTTTTCATTGTTCTTTTTTCACTCTAGATAGATACATATGCAATTGTGTTTTTTATTATTACTTTTTTTAAAATTCCATCCCATAAGAACCTCGGATCCACCGAGGGTTGATTAATTTTGATGAATTCTGCTAACTCAACTTCCATTTGCTTACAGAAACATTGGTCCTCTAATAACGTTAAGTTAAATTGCCATCAAGTGACTCGTTTAGGTGCATCAGGAAAAAATTAATGGCATTTATAGCCATGGTGGTCAGTTATACTCATACTGTAGGATGTATTGTTATCTTTAACTTGGGAAACTAGTGAATCCATCAATAAAATGAATCAATTCTGGAGTTGGACTTGTGTCTAAAATGTTAATTCTTTGGATGTTGGATTCTTAAAGTCAGAGAATAGATGTTACAATGCTTTCGTTGCATGGGGATTCGATTTTGGCATCCTAGTTTTGTCTAACCTATAATACAAAATGTTATTAATATCTGTCCCAATTATTATCTCAAATTCTTCCATGAGCCTGTTCAGAAACATGAAGAAATTCTGTTCATATGTATTTGGATTAGCATAAATATTGATAAATGCAATTGTCCTACCATTATACAAATAATTTTAACATAAGCTAATCTACCCTCTTCACCTCTCCCTTTATACATAATGTTAATGTTAAATGATTTGTTTGTCATTATAGTCACCCCTTGAATTTCAGCTGAAAGCAACTACTTCATAGAGATCATTCTCTATTAATTTTGTCTTTACTTAGCAAATGTGTTTCCTGAATCATAGCTAAATAAATACAATTTCTACTTAATATGCATAATAATGAAGCCTTCTTATTAGCACTGTTGAGGCCTTTCAGGTTACAGCTATAAAAGTGTATTGTGACCATATCAATAACGAGATCTCTTATTTATAGTAATGATTTCTAACATATACACACATAATATAAATGCATACACATGTACAAAAACATTTGAATTACTGTGAAGAGACCCACGGGCAAATTAAAGAGAAAAAAAAGTATAAAGAGAGAACACCTTCACCTTCAATATACTCCCATCAAAACAAAACAAAAAAAATTCCATCATTCAATCAATCATCATCCTCCACATTATTATATATGAAAAAACTAAACAAACGCATAAACTACAACTAATAGTGATGAGATAACATATATAGTGGATTTCTATCATAATAGTAACAAATATTCTACGGGGTCAACCTCATCCATGGTCATCATTAGAGTCAAAACCAATAAAGCAAACAGTATATCAGATTTGGCACATAATTCAAAGGCCATTCAAATACAAGCTCATATCAGGAGATGATAAACAGTTATATAAGGCCCTGAATGTCGGGGCCTATATATTAAATCTGAAAGGGGACAATTAGTGTCATGAAACATCTCCAGCTTTTTCTTTATCCAAATGGGGTTTGACTACCTCATCGTAAAATCCCTGAGCTTCATTAAGTTTGGGAAATAAGAGAGGACAAAAAGAGTCTTTGCCTGAAAAGTGAGGATCAGCTTTGCAGGATAGATGAAACCACTTCTGTCACGGTATTCCTCCCTTTGTTTTATGAGAGCTGCACTCAGGTCAGGATATATGCTGATTCTCTTGCCCTTGCAAAGATTAGCTTTAGCTTTTTTGAGGCTGCTTGGATGATTGTTGTTCTTAGGTCAAAACTGTATAGCCACGCTCTCAAACACACTATGACCACTGGCGGAACGGCATCCAGTATGTCTGTCTGAAGCGCTCCAGGAGTAG
This sequence comes from Acanthochaenus luetkenii, assembly GCA_900312575.1. Classification (NCBI taxonomy): domain Eukaryota; kingdom Metazoa; phylum Chordata; class Actinopteri; order Beryciformes; family Stephanoberycidae; genus Acanthochaenus; species Acanthochaenus luetkenii. The sequence goes on from OMOT01038786.1 coordinate 23,581, forward strand.
TTTGTTCATAAACACTGTTGGATTAACGGCCTCTTTGTTGTTCGGAATCCCCAGTACTCTATTGCACTTCCGAGACTTGTTTTGGAGCTGGTCCAGTTTATCCTTCGAGTCTGTGCACTCCTTCTGTAGATGTTCATAATCACTCTCCAATTTTGAAGGTCGACTCTCATTATCCATAGAGAACAATTCTAATGCGCTGACATTTGCATTCATTTCTGAACTTGTTGTAGACTTGTCAACAATTCATTAAAGAGCGACTAAACCCCAAACCTAAATCTGTATATAGCCTGACCTCTACAAGTGAAAAGCAGGGTACTGAACTTTTGGCTTCTGTGGTGCCAGGTAATGTCACTTTCCATAGAGTACAACAGGTGGTGATATCACCTGGCACCACAGCAGCCAATAGGAGATGACCAGTTCAGCACCCTGCTTTTCACCGGTAGAGGTCAGGCTACATACAAATTTAAGTATGGGGTTTAGTCGCACTGGTTGCGACTTTAAATCAAATGCTGCCGATAGTTCCTCGTGGACGATATCTCTTGGTAGATGTTAACTCGGTGTCGCATGCTGACTGTTTGGATGAGGAACGCGTGATCATCGTGAAATCTCAATGTAACAAAAGAACTGCTCCACTTTACAAAAATGACTATACCTTTAAATAATTGTTTCAACAAGAAATAGTTTTAAGAAAAAGTATGCAAACATTTTCAGAATGATATGAGGCGAATCAATCAGGTCCTCATTAGGTCTTGGGCCATTATGTACAACACCACTTTAGGATAGTGTGCGCTCTGCAGTGATGACTCAGAATGGTTAAATGCATTTCATGTCCCACAGATTCAGGGAGATTGTCAGTGATGTAGCCTTGGGCTGCTGAACAGAATCCACAGTTTAGTATGTCTTGAAAAAGCTTGAGGAGAGGCTTATTTAGGCACCGTGGCAGAGAGAGTGAAGTAGGAGGCAGAGGATAAAGAAGCTAACCATGTCCGCCTAAAGTCTGCTCCTCCATCTGAATAACATTACAGTTTGGTATTCTTTGTCCTGGCATTTAAATGTCTGTTGAGGAACACTTCACAGCTGTCGCTACCCTGAGAGAAAGCTGACAATTTGACATTAGGCATTCTGCAAATGTTCTGCATGTATTTATCTCTTCTAATGACCTTAAGAGTATGGATATCACCGGCATACTAATCACCTGTGTGTGATGTGCGGCTATTTTGCATTCAAATAGCTTGATAGGCTCACCACACATGAAGATAAGACAATTTGTTTCCTTTCTTACTTCCCACCCCTTTCTGTTTGAATGAAATATACTGTATACTACAACCTTGCAAGGAAATGTAGCAATGAATGAGGTAGTAAGAATTTCCAGTGCACTGAACCTCATGTTGTAATGAGAGGGAGGGGACTATTAGGTTGATTTACAGCGATTAAAATAATTTAATGTCAGGGTGTTGTTGTTGTCTTGCAGATGACTAACATATGGTGGCCAGGTACCACATAAGGCACTTGAAGCAAAAATCTAAAGACTGGATTGCTGCTACATGGTTTATGGGTTTAAGTTGAAAAATATGGGCTGTAGCTGCATTTAGACAACCTGTCCGCAGTAGGGATGCTACTTCAACTTTCGCATTGGGATAGAACACACTTGTTGCCTGAACTAGACTTCATTAACAAACAGGAACACATTCTTTGCAGAAACATTTACACTCATTGAAAATGGATGTCCTTTAGTGCCAATTCATTGACAGTTGATGTGAGGCCTTGTTTCTGTTGTATCTGAATAGATATTTTAAAGAGGGCTTTGGTAGCTCTGTCTTCATGGCATGGACAGGTTTACATGTTCATTTACTCTGAAGTGCCCTAAACGCTTTTCTATCTCAAAACTATAAGAAAATCGAAGTGAAGCACTGAATAATGTGCCGACAACAAATAGATGCCCAACTAACCTTTCATAATTAGTCAGAGGAAGCGCTTCTCCCTGATTGCTGCCTTTGTTATATATTGACTGTTGGTGTTTCCTGTTGGTGCCTTGTTGACATTCTCCTGATTATATATCAATGTTAAACTTCATCATTATCTCAAGAAACCATCTTGGGAGACATTTAGTTACTACAATAGAGAAATGCCAAAATAAAACACAAGGAGTTTGTCAACCTGACTTAATTTTTGTTTGCTGTGTGTTGCAAAACAACATATTCACATTCATTTTTCTATCTATTCTGTTACAAACGTGTTGTTCTATATGTGCTTTCTTTCCTCAGCATTTTGCAACATTAAGCATCTTTGAGTGCTGAGAAAAGTGCTATACAAATAAAATGTATTATTATTATTAGTAGTAGTATTATAATAACATTACTTTTGGTATAAGTGCTCCACTGTAGACTACCATTTCATTACAACAGCCACAAACAAAAGTGGCCAACCACACAAAGACAAACCACAGATCCATAAAAAAAAACTCACTATAAAAACAGCACCACCACAATATTTATGAACCTCAATGCTGTATACAGTAGTTATTGACACATGGGTTCATATGAAGACACTGGAACTTCCCCATTGCCTGGCATGTATTATTCATACATTTTAGCGGAGCAATAAGCAGTTTACAGATTTAGGGCTGCCAGTCATTGGTATTCTTTAAGTGGTCTGGCTACTCATTGAGTTGGAGATGCGGGGGCGGGGTGTTCCATCACTCCTCTCCTCTTCCTCTCAAAGGCTCTGACACATCTCCCTGGAGGCCTATAGCCAGCCTGATGCTCTCTGTACACAACGTAATGGCTGCTGTCACTGCATAACCCATCCACGGAAGTCAGCTCAGCAACAACCCAATTACCACTTTTTGTGGATAGATTTGATAGTCATGTAACAGTTTAAGAGCTTTACACAACTAATATAATGTTTGCTCAATGGTCCAGTTCGAAGCAGGTATCAAATATGGAGCGCATGTGTTATAGCCCCTGATATCTAAATGAGTAAGTCACCATCTACTATCTGTGTGGTTGTAGTCATTGTTCCAGTATTGTATGTGGGAGTAAGAGCAAATGATACCATTCGAAATCACTGGTCTGAATTCAGGACAGTGGGCTGCTAGACTGTCTGTGTGCTGTACCTTCAAATAGCTGTCTTGGGGACCGCTCTGCAGGGAATCAATATCCAGTTAATTTCAGGCCACACTCTGATCCTTCAGCAGTGGCTCATGCACAGGCCTTCTCTCTGGAGGAAAACTGTCAATAAACAGAACATCTGCTGAAGCCGTAGGAACAGACGAGGACACTATGGAAGCGGCTGGCTTGATGATGCTTTGTAGATCAACGACCAGGTTTTACTCTATATTTTGTATCACTTATTGCTTTACTTTGATCAAGAGCTTCACGTGTTTTAATGGGCATATTTGCAAGGGAGCATATATCAGATTGTATCATTTCAGTGTATATAAGCGCCAGTATTAATGTCCTGCATCCAATGCGTTATATTGTCATTGCTAGAGCATAATCCTGTAGAGCGGGGAGTAAACTGTAGCTGGCTCAGATTGAGATTAAACCTCAGCCACAACTACAAAGATAATTGTAGACAGTCAACCACTGCACCTTTCAGTCATTTTCAGTTTGATGTGATTTTCCATACAAATCCATTAGCAATGAATAGATTCTAACTCCATTTAAAGAACTGGTCTGAAAGGGAGCACTTAAGCAATTAAGTTTCCTTTACCATAATGAATCACTGAAATCAATTTCTGTCTTGACCATGTGATCCACAGCGACACGATAATAATTAGTACCCATAAGCACTATATATGCTTCTCTTTCAGCTTGTGCCTGTCTTAAGTGCAGTTTTTAATGGACAAATCAACCCAATTGATGAAAAATGTGCCTATCAAAAAAACACACAGTTATATGATAGAATGTATTTCAGATTATTTTGTCAATGTTGTATCTCTTTTTAGTCCTTTAATTGTGTAAAATTAGGTAATCGGTCAGTATGCTAAAATTCCCCAAGTCCCATATTCACTTTGCCACCCAATGGAGCTGATACAATATAATATAGATATAGTACTTTAAGGGAACTAGAGTAATAATACTAATAGAAACCAAACACAAATATAAATTATCAGTTATTCCAAAGGGAAGACTTGTGCTACTGATTCATCAATGCCAAGGGCTTATTAGAGCCAATTTAGCTAAATTCAGAAACTAGTTTAGTCCCAACAAACAAATAAGCCACACTACTAGAGCATAATGGCAGCAAAAACCCATTACCAGTTGAAAGCAATTTCATCATGACTTTTGCTTGCGAGGTAAATTCCTCTTCATATTCAACTTTGGAAGCGATATATTGGTGACAGTCATGGTTTTACGCTCCACTAGGGATAAACTGGATGATTTTGTTTCCTATTTAAACAATAGTACAGATTTTCTTAAATTCACTGTGGAGTGTGATCCCAAAAGGATATATATTTTGGATCTAAAGATCTTCAAAGATGACTCCAATATATTAAAACATTCTACATATCTACTGTATAAATGGATGAGTAATCATATAGTGTCAATCATCAATAAAAAACAATAGATCTATTCACAAATTATCCTATTCCATTCATACTGATGCAAATGTACTAACATGGAACTGATCATTGCCTGGTTTTGTCATTTACAGGTGTGGTGTACACTCCAGTTTACTACAAGTGTTCATGCATCCTTCTCACTCTGTTGCTGACATCTGACTGTGGTTAGAATGTCGCCTGTAAGGCAGTCTATGACTAGAGCTAGGCTGGTGAAATTGCTGGCTTTCATGGAGAAATATGGCTGTGTCATCTCCATAGGTATGGAAGGACATATTTTGTTTGTGAATGATGTGACATAAAGCAAACATAGGCTTATAGATAGAGAACAGTAAGGGACCTAGAATTGAACTTTGGATAACATTAACCACTGAAGAAGATCTGCCTGTAAGAGTGTAACCACTTGACAACTGTGTCTGGGGAGCCGACCCATTTTTCGAGGCGGTCAAGTAAAATAGTGTGGTCGACTGTATCTATGGCAGCACTAAGATAAAAAAACTATCATTAGTTGACTTTCCAATTCAAACGTTAATTGGGCGGCACGGTGGCGCAGTGGTTAGCACTGTCGCCTCACAGCAAGAAGGTCCTGGGTTCAAATCTCGCCTGGCCCTTTCTGTGTGGAGCTTGCATGTTCTCCCCGTGTTCGCGTGGGTTTCCTCCGGGTGCTCCGGTTTCCTCCCACAGTCAAAGACATGCAAATATATGTGTGTTTGTGTGTAGTGTAGTGTAGTGTAGTGTGGTGCATGGTGTGATGTACTATGTATATGATGCATGCAATGTATACTTGTATGGGGGCGGCAGTAGCTCAGCAGGTAGAGTTCCCGCCCCGCAACTGCAAGGTCGTGGTTCAAGTCCAGCTCCTCCAAGAAAAAAAATATATGTCGTAGTGTCCTTGAGCAAGACACCTAACCCCGAATTGCTCCCGTTGAGCAGGTTGGTACCTTGCATGGCTGCCTCCGCCAACGGTATGACATGTAGGTAGCTTTGGATAAAGGCGTCTGCTAAATGCTG
>OMOT01038791.1:0-21908 GCA_900312575.1 Acanthochaenus luetkenii
TGCAGCGTTGGCACAGACCATTTGACAACAACAATAATATATATACATTACATTACATTACATTACATTACGGCATTTAGCAGATGCTTTTATCCAAAGCGACCCACACATCATCATACCGTTTGCAGAGGCAACCATGCAAGGCGCCAAACTGCTCAACGGGAGCAATTTGGGGTTAGGTGTCTTGCTCAAGGACCCTACGACAGTTTGTTGTTTTCCCCGGGAGGAGCTGAACTCGAACCTTCAACCCTGCGGTTGCTGGGCGGGAACTCTACCTCCTGAGCTACTGCCGTCCCATAGACAGACAAACAGTCATAATCACGTTCACACCTACGGACAATTTAGAGTCTCCAATTCACCTGACCTGCATGTCTTTGGACTGTGGGAGGAAACCGGAGCACCCGGAGAAAACCCACGCGAACACGGGGAGAACATGCAAACTCCACACAGAAAGGGCCAAGCGAGATTTGAACCCAGGACCTTCTTGCTGTGAGGCGACAGTGCTAACCACTGCGCCACCGTGCCGCCCCCTAATAAAGGCAAAAATGCAAATTGCCTCAGGCAGAGTGAGGCTTTGAGACGTCATCAAGCACTTTCATTTTATGAGGTGCTCTGGAGGAGCATTAGGGGAATTACAGTGTGCACAGTTTAGTCAGCACAGAGCCCCAGATGTGTGCTCGTACTTTGGGGGGTCGCAAGATGACATTTATAATCATTACATTTTCTCAAATTTCTGCTCTTTTCTTGTGAAATACTGAATAGTTTTCAGCCTCTAGGCCTCCTCTGATAATTAATACAAATTCTTTTTTCTTTTTTTAATTCAACCACCTGAAAAGTCATTATTTGGTGAACTGTTCACCACTGATGCACCAACTGTGCACCACATATGCAGCCTGTGATGGGGGTCGCGAGTAGGCATCGCTTTGTTTTAAGGGTTCACGAGCTAAACGGTTTTAGAACCACTGTTCTAAGGGACAGTTGGCAACTATTTCAGTGTTGACGTGACAGTGAGTAAGATATTAATGGATACATCTTTCTTATGAAATGGGACAACAAGGAAGGAAAGTTTACATTCATGTTCATTTACAACATAGAATTAAAGATGTGATTAGCTGATGTGGAGAATGGTCAAAATGGAAAAACAGTACATCAGCAAAGCAGTAATACTACCAACTAAGAAACAAATAACAAAGCCACATTGTCAGTGCAGTAGTCATGCAGCACTATAAATACAATCGCAATTTGACTATCATGTACAATACTGTGCAAAAGTCATACACCACCCTTTCGTATATTTCAAAATGGCCATTAAGTGCAAGTTGTTCATTTTTCAGTGTCCGAAGAAAAAAGCAGGGGTCATAATCTTGCTGTAGAATGAATTTGTTCTCAATCAAATGTTTTCCAGAGGGTATTGCATGATGTATTAAGATTTGATTGTATTCGTCAGCATTCATGATGTCTTCAGTCAAAAACAAATCGCCAACTCCAGATGTTAAACATCCCCTAACTTGCACTGATCCTCCACCATGCTCGACTGATGGTTGTAGACCTGGTTCAGAGTCTTTAATTGATTCGGCGGCGTACATGCTGCCTTCTGTTACTCCTCAAAATCTCAAATTGAGACTCCAAATCTCTACACAACTTTATTCCACATCCTCAGGTTTCCAATTTCTGTGTTCTAGTGCAAGTTTTCTTCTCTCGTCTATTTCCTTTTTTCAGTAGCATCTTTACTGAGCAATACATCCTTTCAGTCCCAAAGGATCGACGGAAACACCTGTGGATTTTTTCTGATTTTAAGCAAAAGTGGAGCTTGACTTCTTTCCTATCAATCAAAGATGAAAGTACTGTCTGTCTGATGGTGATAATTGTGGTGGTCTATCAGGTCCCATTTTCTCTATATCTTACAATAATTTGTGGAACTCCAGTTTCACTTATTTTCCTTAGTGTTGGAGGCTTTTGTGTAATTTTCTGTTAAATATACATTTCCTGCATAATTTTTTGACACCAAAAAATTAATAATCTGTACTGAATGGCTGTTTGACTTGAAATTGAATGAACAAAAGGTTAGTCTCTGACTATTGCACAGTACTATAAATGAAGCTGATATGAGAGTGGGAACCTTTTGAAACAACATTCGTTTTCAGCAGAATAAGCCCTGGTCCTGTCTGCTCATCTGTCTACACAGAGAGTGAGGCAATACAGAGAGAAGACAAGATAGTCTGAGAGATCAAATGAATAAGGCAGAGAAAACAAGTGAAAGTGAATACACCATGTGTTAGTATGAACAACATGAGTACTGTTGCCTTGAGGTCACATGTAGACAGGAAGGTGGCAAATGTTCATTATTTCTCTCCGCCTCCTCCATCCCTCCCCATAATCTCAGATGTACAATCGAAGAGAGGGTGGCGGTGTTGGCATTAACTGAACGGGGGTGGCAGTCCCACAGGGTCCTAGCTAGCCTCATAAGCATGACTTTGTAGTGCCTCCTCATTTGTAGCTTATTCCAGAGACTTGTTGCTGCCTCTGTTCTGTAACCGCCTGCTGCTGAGTGACGGTAATTAGTGGCTGTACTCGTCTTACTCTCACTCTGTTGTTGTCTCCTCTCAGCTCTCTTCCTGTGTTTGTTTTGGCTGATTCCACAGAGGCATTCATGGGTCGTATTACCTGGGTGAATGTATTTATATTATATTTTGAAGTGGTAGGCAAAGTGAGGACAAATTATATCCTGGATCAGTACGTCTTAGTTCAATATGTCCATTCACATTGTGAGCAACATGATCAACAACTCACTGGAAGTCCATTAATTTCTTATAGAGCTAATCGACCAGGGAAACTCAGCCGATGTGCGGACAAGCTTGTCGGCAGATAAAGGTTTGCCATGGCTGAACTCTTTCAGGCCATCAACAGCCAAACAAATTTCTGCACTTCCGTTTCCCTACTGATTTTATTTAATTTCCTGACCACTATTTCCACTTGACAAGTGCAAAATTGATGAGAAGTTGATTAAAGTAATTCGAAGCTCCCCAGTTCTCTTCAACTTGTATTTGAAAGTCTACAGAACTAAATGTCTCAAAAATGGGGCTTGGAGAATGGTTGCATCCATTGTTGGGTCGATGGTAAGCTGAAGTAATGTTTCTTTTTTGATTAATGTTACCTTATTATGTGTTGTATATGTTAACAATGTACCATTATCAAAGACCCATCAACCAAGTTCCTTGCAGTGTGAACGTAATGTATTAAGCCACACACATATTGGTTATAGTCACAAAAAGGCATAAATATTATTGTGCGACCATTTCTGTGTTTTCTACATTGCCAGCGGGGTCAGAGATTCACATTCCTCAGGCCTGATTATGCAGGGCAACCAAGATCCTATCTTGGTCAGTGTATAATGGGTTGCGTTGAGGGTGAAATATTATATCTGTCTCTGTGTCCCCTAACCTTGTTGTCTCTCAAAAACATTATTTTTGTGTACTTCCCCTCTCTATCTCTCTTCCTCTCACTTCTGTGTAGAGTCTCTGCTTTCACTTGTGGATGTGCTGTCTAGAGTGGAGTCAGAGGGAGGAGTCGCTCCCAACCCAACAGCATCTACAGCATCCTCGGCCTCTGGGATCAATCCTGTGAGTAGAGTAGTCTCCATGGTACACCTAGTTTGCTATTGGTGCCATTCTCCCTGAACCCTTGAGAGTAATGTACATACATGTCTGAGTTGAGCATGTATGTTGGAGGGAGGATACGCAAAGTAAGGAATTCCTAATTACACATTATGCGTAATATGCTGATGACCTGCTAGTGCCTCTACTGTCCCTACACTTGATCCTTTTCTACATTGTTTTGTTAGTTGTTTTTTTATTGTTTCTTTGAAAACAGGGACCATGCACAATAACGTATTGCTGTAAGCAAGGTCCCTGGGCCTAGAGAGTGAAGACAAGACAGACATAGAACATTTCAGCTGGTAATCAATGTATACACACAGACACAAGTAGTACCCATTTACAACACTGCATCTTGCGATCGTTGTATACATACATCAGATATCAACACCATATATTTACAAGAAGTACATAGCTCTTAGAATAAAAATGTGCTCTTAAAAACAGTTAGAACTTGGCATGGTACATTTCAGGATGTGCGAAGAATGTATTCTGCGTCTACATGATTGATTTTCCTTCAACCGTTCTTTGTAGTTTACTTTAAAGGCAGATAAGTGCTGCACTGGTATCGTGTTCCACGTTTGACATGCTCTAGCTGAAAAATCCATCCGTCATTTCTGTTCTTACTTATTACCAGCCCCTTCCCCTTCCTCTGCTCCCTTTCTTCCTTCCTTCCCTCATATGTTATTCCTTCCCACCACCCCTCTCTACTGTCATCTCCATTCCTATTTTACTTTCTGCCCTTTTCTGTACATTGCCCCGTTTTCTCCACTGTTAATGTGTGTCTATCTGGCTCTCAGTAAACTTGTATACCAGGAAATAGTTTAAATTCACTTAAATGTAGTTGTCATTAGTCATACGAACTGATTTCAGAATTGTGTTGTCATTAGCTCCTAACTGCAGTTGTTGGAACATGGATTGGAATCATCGCAATATGATAATTGGTCCATTCAGGACAATTGAAGGGCGTTGTTCAAAAATTGACAATGTTTTTCATAGATACATTTGGTGAAAAAATTTCGTTTGATATTTCAAAAGTACAGATTGTTACTTCCTCGTTAATATTGCTATTTTCAAGCAAATGTTTTCAGATGGATTATAAGTTCAGTAATATTCCATAGTAAGTTTTACTTAAAGTCTACATAGTAGCCAACTGACATTTTCTGTCATGATGTATAGTAAACCGCTACATTGAAGTCATTAGGTTATTTTGTATGAGTGGGTATCAACTTTTCAAAATGTATACATCTCAATTTTTATTAAAACTATTTATTATTGTTATTATTTGTTTTACATCACATTAAATGCTAACAGCACTCAACATATCATACCATGGGGTGAACCGTTATCCTTTCATTGAGATAAAGAGAAAATGTATATCTAGTTTTGGGGTCTAAAGGAAAGGAATACCATTTCATTTTCCACTATATCTTGTTCTGTCTAAAAGTAGAGCGAGCTAATGTATGCCTGCATTTTTAACAATGCTACCCTACTTGAGACTACTAAAATCCTCTTCTCTCCTCTCCCTTCCGTCATAGATTGAGGCAGTGGGACAGAAACTACCGGAGACCACGTTCAGCTTCTCCCACACCCAGTGTATCCTCTATGCATTGGGGGTGGGCATGTCCACCAAGGACCCAGACCATCTTAGGTGTGTATGTGTGATATGAAGCACAAGCCACTGGTAGCTAGGGACTCTCATACCTCTAGAATCACCACTGAAATCTGTCTAACCATGCTTGCAAAATGCTGGTTTGTGCTACAGTCTGTGTTGTGATGTTTTTTTGGTTTATTTCATCTGTTAAATATCCCTACGAGAGCGGGATTTTCACAGTTCTATAACACCAACATTTTCTTATAGGTTCCTGTATGAAGGCCACCAGGACTTTAGCTGTCTACCCACCTTCGGGGTCATTCCCTCCCAGGCAGCCATGATGGATGGTGGTCTGGGCTCAGTCCCTGGACTCAACATAGATTTCACGCAGGTATGCCTCTATCAGAAAACATGCATGTTCAAGTCTGAAGTGTGTGTATGCGTGTTTGACAATTTTGTGTGTACATTTGTATGTGCGTTTGCGTGTATTGGTATCCATATGGTTTGTGTCACACGGTCCTGCACATGAATAGAGCAATAATACACACACGTTACTCACTCCAATGATGACATGATTATATGTAACAGCTGTTTCTATGTTTTATACCAGGTATTGCATGGAGAGCAGTATCTGGAGCTTTACAAACCTCTACCAACCTCAGGTATTTCCTCCTATACTATTCCAGTACGTACAGCAATATAACAAGTGCACATTATTGTAGGTTCTACATTGCAAAACAAAAACAAAAAAAAGCAATTCAAGTTTTGGTGCCAAAGGTGAAAGTTTATTTGGATTCACCCCTAGTCTTAACTGGTACCACTCTGAGTTCAATAGATGATTGAAGCCATAATGAAGTTTGTACTGTATGATTATCTGATTACACATCCTAGAATAGCGTGCCCATACTGAGGAACGTAGTCATGTTCTCAAAGTACAGAGCTAGTTCTGTAATGTTAAGCACTTACAGGACTAAATTATGATACACTGTATAAGTAAAATAAATGGATAAAATGCATTTACAGGTAACCTTACCTCTCAGGCCACCATAGCAGATGTGTTGGACAAAGGATCTGGAGCGGTCATCCTCTTGGATGGTGAGTTTTATTCCCATTTCGTGTACAGCCTCTATCATATAATGTATTTATACCATATTCATTTGTTTTTGTCATTTTAACATGCGCTTTCCTGAAAGTTGCCTCTTAGGCTGAATTAATAAAAGTTCATTTACAATGTGTGTGTGCAGGGGTTGAAGTAAGGGACTGAGAATGGTTCATATTTCTCTGACATTTCCATAGAGATGGATGATATTAGAAGCACTCTGATCTATAATTAAACAGACTTCAAACTAATAACATGGGGCCTTAAGTTCCCAGAGGTGTCACGGAGGGGCATTTTGTATAATTTCTTGATATACTCTACACCAGTCAGTTTGTATTATCCTCCTAAGCTGAAAGCAAAGTTATTTCTGTGTGATACAGCACGTCACAGTAATGTCCTGCAGAAGCAGCCTTGTTTATCTTTGCCCGTTTGTATTTTGAATAGACGTAATGAAATCAACCAACCAGTAAATAGAGATTGATTCCTTCTGACAGCTACTAATTGTCTTTTAACAGCCAGCCTCCAAATGACTGTTTCCCTGCACTCTAATGTTGCTATAGATGGGCTATAATGATAAAATGTCACACAGTTACAAATAAATAAATACATTATTTTTGTCTCCCCGTAGTCTGAGTCTACATTGGTGATTTCCTTGACTCAATTGAAACATTAGGCCAGAGCTTATTAAAACATGAGCTAGCTGTGTTTTTAAACTGTGGAATGATGAATTGTTTTTGTGTCTCTGCACACCTGAACCTTAGCTCTACCAATACAGTGGTGATTTCGCTGCACTTAAAGTGTGGCATGGTAAATGAATGTCCCATTTGTGCTGGTCTACAGTGAACACTTACAGTGGTGCGGAGCTGGTGTGCTACAACCAGTGGTCAGTGTTTGTGGTTGGAGCTGGAGGCTTCGGAGGGAAGAGAACCTCTGAGAAAGCCAAGGTATTTATTGCAGATATTGGTTACTTTACGGAAACAGACCAAAAAAGACATTAGAAAGAATATACGCACATTTTGCCTCGTGCTTGATTTGTTTGTTTTCCTCCAGACCCTTGTGCCGCCTCCTAAAAGGGCACCAGATGCTGTGGTGATTGATGCTACCACAAGAGACCAAGTGAGTGTGTGAGTGTGTGCGTGTGTGGGTCGTGTTTGAAAATAAACCTGATAGATTGATAATATGTAGATGAAAGTGGGACACATGCAGTACTCTGTGGCAGCTTGTGCTACAGATCAACATTTCTCAGAGCGATAAGGCAGTGTATGATGCAGCAAAAAACCACTAAATCCCTTGAGCAATTTAAATGACTGCAGCTGTATCACTTCAACGACATTCTTATTTTAGGTATTTATTCTATGGCCGTCATAATACAATTTTGCCCCACATCTGTGTATGAATAATTCAGGGTTTTATGAATTGGATATAGATGTAAACTGTATTTCCCCTGCGGTTACAGGCTGCCTTGTACCGTTTGAGTGGAGACTGGAATCCTCTTCATATAGACCCTAGTTTTGCTGCCATGGGAGGTGAGGGTGCTGTAAATCTGTTGTGATTTGTGGAGCAAACCCCAGTGACTCTGGTCTTCAATTCAATTTGGCTATGTTGCTCAGTGTTCGATTGAATTCCTAAAAATCCTTATGTATTATGCCTGGGGAAAGCTACTAACTTAGAAAAATGATCATTCGGACGATAAAATAAAACACGAACTTTAATGTAACTTTCAAAACAAATGAAAACAAATGTTTATTGCAAGTTTTGTGACAATGTACATAATAACGTAATAAAACCAGCCCATATTATTCCGGAAACACCTCGCCTCTGACACTGAATGGCCTAATTCCATCTAGGAAAGTGGTGTTTTCCTACATCATGTAACAGCCAGATCCTGTCCCCTTCTGGCTTCTAAAGCCAATGGTAATAATGTACCTGGCCATAATTATGCACAGAGTGATATATAAAATATCATGCAAAATATCTTGCATCACATCTTGGGGTCGCATTTTTTCACATGTTGTCAGACCCCCAAAAAAACCCCATTACCATGGTTTTTAGGTAAAGCAATTGTTATACTTAAAAATGCTCTTTCAGGTTTCAAGACTCCCATCCTGCATGGCTTGTGCTCATTTGGCTTTGCTGCCAGACACGTCCTTAAGCAGTACGCCAACAACGACCCCTCCAGATTCAAGGCTATCAAGGTAAGGAACGCAAGCATGACCTGAGATGTAAATCCTGTCAAACATTTTCGTACGATTTGTTCAAGTATACGTTGTGTGTCTCTTCATAAAGCTTTGTTAATTATATACTATAAATAATGTATGTTAAATGTATCCAAGATTATGTAGTCAGCCGCTCTTAATACCGTGTCTCTTCCTCAGGTTCGCTTTGTGAAGCCGGTGCTGCCGGGCCAGTCGCTACAGACTGAGATGTGGAAGGAAGGCAACAGGATTCACATCCAGTGCAAAGTCAGTAGCAATGCACAGTTTTCATTACAGTACAGAAATAGGCAAGGTCTATTAAGTGTGTGTGTGTGTGTGTGTGTGTGTGTGCGCGCACATTGGTCACACCTTTGGTCCTACAGCACTCTGTGAATTACGATAGCCATAATAGATCTGTGGATAATTATACGTTGTCTTTTCAGTGCTGTTCTGTGTTGGATTTGTAAATGTACTGCATGTGTCGTTCTGATCAGTTCTCCGCTCTTTCTCTCATCCAGGTGAAGGAGACAGATGCTGTCGTGCTATCTGGGGCTTATGTGGATTTACATGGAGCACCAGAGGCTTTGCCAGAAAACCTTACTCAAGTATGTCGGTCTGAAATTGCCCCGTCTGTTCATGCTTAAGTTGGAATCGGATTCAAATCAAATTAATGTTCTTTTGGTGAAAGTATTACATGAGCGTAGACTTCCTTTATTTCTACCTCTCCGCAGGGAGGGGGCCTTCAGAGCGAACTGGTGTTTGCAGAGATTGGTCGTCGTATTAAAGACCTCGGGTCAGAGCTGGTCAAGAAGGTCAATGCCGTGTTTTGCTGGGAGATCACCAAAGACGGAAGGAATGTTGCTCAATGGAGTAAGTCTAGTCAGCATAGTACACGGAACACTAAGCACATCACTGGAGGCTAGAGACATCTATCAAACTTTAATCATGATGGATATCTCGTTCAGCGGTGTGCAATGTGGGCAACATATTGCAGCTCACTGGATTGAGTCGCACACTAGGTTTCCCTCCACTTATGTCTCAACGTGTTCTCGGCCTCTTCAGTGCTACTGAAGTGAAGGAATACGCTGAAGTATCAGCAGAAACTACATGTTGCTAAACAGCTGTCAAGTGAGCTTTAGCAATAAAAGCCAAACACGAGCAATGTTTATGACGAAACAAAAATGACTTCCTTGAAGCAAAGTGGACAAGGCCAACCCGGGGAAACTACGCTTTCCAAGGCGCTTCTGACTTATTCCATCTTGTCGCTCTGCCTCCCCTTTTTATTCTCTCCTCCCTCCCTCACTGTCTTTCACTAGCCATTGATCTGAAGAGCGGTACCGGCGCCTTACATAAAGGCCCTCACAGCGGGAAGGCGGACGTGACCTTCACGGTGTCAGATGAAGACTTCATGGAGGTGTTGCAGGGAAAACTCAACCATCATAAGGTAACTAACAACGTGTCAGTATTCCATTCTCAATCAGTGCACCTTTATTGATATGGCACGTTTCACAGAAGGGCAAGCCACATCGCTTTGCCTTGAAATATATCTTTTTTGTATTCTGAATCAGCTGAAATAGTTTGTTTATCCATATGACATTCAGGTGTATACACTCGAGGCACGGCACAGTACCTCACACAGAAGATCGATGTCAGTGTTTTTTATTTTGAACGCTGACGAAGGGAGTATTTAATCACCTGGGAAGGGTGAAGTTTTGGCAAAACATCGACTATATTATGTACCGTGTCTTTTAAAACTGCTCGACATTTCTGTAGTGCGTTTTAATGAGAGAGAAAGTGCCTTTGAAGAACCCTTCATTCTCTGATGATTTCTCCCTTGGTCTTGTCATGTCGGATACAAAAATGGAAGGTAATGATCCCACAAACCTCGTTCAGAAAGCACTCAACTCCGATGATCAATCGTCGCTACTTGTTATGTCTGCAGCATCTCGTCTGTCAAAGGAAGTGGCCATCACTGTGTACAGAATTGATATGCTTCCCAGAGTGCATGATATTGATCTGAGGCCAGCGTGTGTGCGCTCGCTAAAGAGCATCGCAAGGCTGCGGTGCTGAAGATCCCCCAGGCCTTCAGAAGGAGCAGCTGGAGAAAGATTAGTTTGTGGAGTTGAAAAGTATTCAGATAACTGTCATCCAAGGTCATAAGTCATCGCATGATTGATTGCAAGTACTAACGCATCTGTAGTAGTTCAGTTCCCCCAATAAACAGAATTTTCTGTGGCACGGTACTCGAGTTTACCTTATGAATGTTCTGCTGCCAAAGTGGCAGTGGTGAGATATTCCCCTTACCCAAGGCCTGGCTTGTTGCTTCTGCATTTGTACAAAATGTTAGCCTGAGGTGTGTTGGCCCTATTTCACCCCCCATATCTAACTGAAAATGAATAGTAGCCAGCCTGCTTGCAATCTGGGGGGAATTTCTGCTGGCCTGAAAAATACTCACGCGTGTGTCTCTGTTCTCCTGCAAGGCGCTCATTACTGACAAACTGAAGGTTAGAGGGAACATCATGATGAGTCAGAGGCTGGAGGCCATCCTGAAAGACTACGCCAAGCTGTGAGCTCAACCAACCAATCTGTCGACTTCAGGAACTGACTAACCTACCAGTCAGAGTGGCTTCCTTCTATCTCCTTTGATGTGTGTGCTTTGGTGATCTGCACTTACATGCTTTGCCTTTCAATGGAAACGCATGATAAATTACCCAACATGCTTCTGGATTCTCTCATATGGTGAATTGGCATTCACTGTAGTGATCAAATCTACAAAGATACTTCTTTTTAGCATATCGATGATTTGGGAAAAAAGATGGCATGTTACTGAGCTTTCGTCACATCTTCATTCACACTAACAGATGCAGCAATACTTTGCTCATTTCAGCTGGTTGGAGTTTACTTGGTTGTCCTTATTTTCCATCGCTGCCTAAATGTGCACTCACACACAAAGATTCAAATGGGAACTTGACCTCTGGTCGTCATAGATGAAATGTCCTATAATGTTTTACACCAATAAGCAGTCTTCTTCTGTATCTGGGATTGAAATTGACAGGTAGTTGTAAGAGAATTCAGACCAAGCTTATGTGCTGCAGTGAACCAAAATGTCATTTGATTCTCCTTGATGTTTGAATGTAATACAGTAGGTGTTGATGATGACCGCCTCTTGGGTTCAGTTCATGGGAAGAGGCACAACGTTTTTACTAGACTGACAAAAAACATAATTCAGAGGGCCATGAATTTATGATTGATGTACCATAGTCCATGAAGTCAGAGAGGCAGTTTGATGTACCTGATACTGTAATCACAACTGATTTTTTTTAAACAAACTTTATACCTAATTGTGATGAAATCTAGAGTAATGTACAGTTTAACTGACAATTATAATAAAATTCAAGTTTTGTTTTGTCCTTTCCCTAATGGGGGGTTCAGTATCTTTAATACTTACAACTATGAACATGGAATTGTTGCAATGAAAATTGACATTGACATGTACCTAATACTAAGTTATGAACGCTGTTTGGTCTGGTCTGAGGTGACGTGTCATCAGTGGTTTTCTGTCTGACTTAACACCCAAGTCAAGAATATGAATGTAAACCCAAATGTGTGATGAATAAATACATTTCACTTTCAATAATAAATCTGAACAATCTGGAGTTGTTTTGTTGATGTTTCTATAATGAATGTCTCCCAATCTGTGACATGGACTGTTTTATAAACAGGGTCCAACCAAGGCCAAGACAATCTGGAGGGAAATGATCAGTCCTCTCTGCCCTTTGGGAATGGAGCTAATTCAAAACAAGTTCACAGAAAAATGTAATGAATAATAAACGGTCACGTCTGCTTTCAAAATTAAACAGACAACATGCGCACGTTACTTTCAAGTTAATTTTTTATTTACATCCGTACATTTTATGTATAATACAGTGCAATTTATACAATATATTCATTATAAAATTAGAATGATCTGATCAAATTCACATTTGTAAGATTGAAGAGCAAGAAAAAGCATCGTCAGATTAGAATGTTTCTTTTGAGCTGATTAATCCAAGGTTTGTCTATCCACTTGTGCAATAGCTAAACACCCAACCACACTGATATGATCTGTAGTTATTAACGTGAGCCGTTCATGATGCGACTCTTCTGAAGGAAAAAAAACCCCACGTACTTTGATAAAATATTTTATTCTCCAGTTGCTGTGGGAGTACACTATAGTTTTCCAACCAGTTTGACTTGTGGGAAAATCACGTTGTGCCTGGCGTTGTTCTGGCCTATATCATGAAATTATACCAAAAAAGCAAACCCAAGAGAGAAAAGACAAAATTATTACATCTGCCTTATGATGAAACTAAATATAAACAATAAATATACCTGGTATTTGTGCATAATTATATTCTTCCTAAAGTAGAGTTTGTCACTACCCACTGTATATCTACTACTAGTCATCAGTTATTATGAGACGCCTAGTTTATGGATCTATGTATATACACAATTGCAATACAACTGCTTTTCCTCAGTTTGTCCTCCCCGAAATCAAAGCAAATGTACATTTATTTTCCTACAGCAGCGCAACAAGATTCTATGGGTGGTTAGCTATATGGACTATACTCCTTCAGATAAAATGTCTATGTGACAGTATGAGTACACATAAACCCCTTCCTTTATTATGTGGAAGACACGTTAATATACATTGACCTAGGTTACATTTCCAAGCATGTCCTGAAGGCGATGTAAAAAAAAAAGTAAAAAAAGATTTTGGTAAAAATAAATGCAGTAAAGGTTATTACTATAATCTGCCAAAGCCACAAATTACCTAACTAGCAAACCAGATGAAGCTAGTCTGCTAAATGAAATTAAGATTAGTACAAGGCAAATGAAACTAGTTTTCAAGGTAGTTTTCAATCATGGTCCGAAATGCAAGTTTATCAAGGGAAGGGAAGTGCATTGTTAGAATAAAACACAATATCCACCAAAATATACTTTCCATTAAAATGTGTGTAATTGTCCCCCCCACCCTTTCCCAATGTCAACAGCAAAGTTAACATTTTGGTATATGTTCTCAAGATTAACACTGAACATCTGAAAGAAAAGCAGACAGAAAAGGTACTATTGATTTGTGTACCATATCAACAAGGGCCTTGTTAAAGCTACTTGTGCAACTTCATATCACCAACAGTACGAGTACTGTGCCAGTATGGCAGTAGTAGTTTTCAGAGATTAAGGACACTTAATGATACCACTGGTTAAATCTAGGCCAAGACCATGAACATTGCAGTACATATTACTTATTACAGAAGGCTTGATGTGCTCTCTTGACATCTAGCCTTGCAGTTATATGCATTGCACAACATATTTAATTTATATGTGCAAATAGAGAAAGAGAAATGACTCATTCGGGCAGTCCTTGTGAATTAGGAACAACGTAGCTGTAAATACCAGTGACAACTTCAGGCTAATTTGATTCAATTTAACTTCAAGGGATGCGACATGTATTCTTTTCACTTTTATAAAAATCACAAACAAGGCTTTATGTTTGTTCTGTTCATATTAGGTCAAACTAAAATATAAAATGTAAATGTTCCTGCATGAATCATCAACAGCGATATGAAACTGACCTACTGTGAATCCTAAAGTTAAGTCATTCATGTACGAGTTATATGGAGCACCAGAATAAGCCAGGACTCCTTGTGACTGGGTGCGATGTGCTTTGTACGAGGTCAGCTGGCCTTACTGCATTGTGCGAAGCGGGACGGCAGTGTTGTACCGTCTTGTGGTGAACAAACCCCAGTATGAACACATCCCTGTAAGATACACTGTATACATGTCATGTCTCAGTCTACATTACCAATACTTTATCAATTCTCCTATTTCTACCCGATAAATGATCACTTGAACATTCCAGCAGGAATTCCGATGATTCCAGAAGCTTTCACAGAATTCCATTCTGGAATACAAAATCCCACCATCACGATCGCTTAACTACACCAAGGATAAGGTGATACTGTATAGGAATAATGCTGTAGTTCTAGTTTCTTCTTCAGCATTCACAGTCTCATCTCACTCCTGCTTTTACAGCAGTCTCTTGTGCAAAAACGTCTTTTCAGGCGCTGTTCAGCAGACCGTGAGGTGGCGGTTCAGTTTGGACAAGTCTCCAATTCTGTTTTCAGTTTGTTCTTAACGTGCCCTTGGTCCGTACCCTGTGCCCACTTTGACCAGGTCTACGGTTTAGACACTCAGAGGCTCCTGTGCGCATTTGGTCGACTGACACCTCAGTTACGGGCAGCGCCGAGACTGTGGGTTCTGATTCTACCGTGACCACCGTAGTAACATCGTACCACAGTGCGGTCAGTCTTGGGCTCCTGGATCAGAACAATTATATGCCCTGCTATGAAGGTTTGTAAATTCTATGAACTTTCTACCTATTCTGCCACTGTGACAGCCATTCTTCAGTTACACTGGATGATACACAAGGCATCACTGTTCTGTCACATGGCATCATTCCTCCAAAATGAACAACCAATAATGACCATTGTTCCAATAGATAAACTTAAGGCATTTACACAATTATACTGCGGGCAACCTTGCTCTATCATACAACGCAAATGAAATCAAATGACTGACACAAGCTGGACACCACAGGTTTCAATATTCCATCCAGTCTATATGATGAACTTGACGTCGTTCTTGAGGTTGCCGTGGTTATTGTTGTCATTATTGACAACGCTGTAGCGGTTGGGGATGATCCTCATCTTCATGGTTCCATCGGCGCCACAGGAGAAGATGTGACTGGCTGGTCCCACCTCTATCTGCATGACACCCGTGCCAAGGTTCCTGAACAGCGACTGCCGAGCATGTTCGTTTGGAAAGGTGTGGAGCAGACACTGGGTGGCCAGGCTCCAAACCTGAGGGGCCCAGGGCACATTTAAAATCAACTTTACTATTTGACAACATAGTTTATGACCTGAAGACTTATGTAAGGGTTTTTCCTAAATATTATAGCAAATACAATTATTTTGTGCCAGACTGACAGATAGTTAATTATTAGCACATGAGGAGCCTCCACTGACAAACTGCAATGTTTGATTCATCTTCCGAGACTAGGAGCTTTATAATTGTATAAAGGTGTTTCATAGACTGAAGGCTGAGTACTAGTTTGTCTGCCAGTTTCATGGGCTTTCCCAAAACAGTTCAACAGCTTGTGAATGTGCAGCATCGCCATGGTGTCACTGCACCAGCTTATTATAAAATCTTCAATCTTTACTTTAAATTGATGTCATAGTTGCCATTTTGCAGCAGGCATCTCCAACTAAACATTTGGTTCTCTATCATCTTATTCCTCCTACACAGACTCACACAGCTTCATAGGTTTTTGTGAGCAAATCTCACACAAGTCATTTGAATTTTAAGCAGATGTTTGCCTGATGATTCCCTGTACATCTGCCTGACACGGTGGCTTCGCCCTTGGAGTGACCGCGCGACGTGTGTAAACATATCCAAATTGTAAAGACAAAGGAAACTCATTTCTACAGTCGTTTTTTGTATTACGAGTCGAACCTGCCGTCTCCGTGACAATATCATGTGACTACAGTCTACCGTGTTACACATCACCCGTCTGTACAATCCAAACGGTGCTTTCCTGTGCCGTTTCCCATCTAACCCCACTTCCCTTACACTTAAGTCTTCGTCATTCCTATCATATTATTGTTCTGAGGGCAGGTGAACAATCATAAGTGTGAAATTAGTTTGGATTGAGATTGATGGTGCTCACTGTCTCAATGGATTCATACAAAGGCCATCTGATTGTTGAAGGAGAGGTGTAGGAGAGGGAGAGACATTCACACCTGGGTCCCAAAGCCCTGTAGCCCATTGTTCGGGCACTGTTGGGTGTACTTTGGTGTGGAGAAAATGTATAGACTATATTAATATTATCATTATATGTCAATATTTTACAATCATGGTTCCCAGCGTGGCCCTGATAAAATTCCATGACTTTCCATAATAAAGTCAGAGCGCTTCCATGACCTAGAAATGTTTCTCCTTCCTGGTCTGTTAATGTTTTTGAGCTCTGAAAAGAAAACCACCAACTCGTGTGAAATAAGTTGTACAATTCATTCTGGTATATTCCTGTGAAGTGACCCATTTGTAAAATTCCCTGATATTTCCTGACTTCCCCATAGAATTTAGCAAATTCCCTTTACTTTCCCCGTCTAGAATACACCTCTCAAAATGTCACGATGATCCAGAAACTCCTTGACCAGTGGGAACCCTGGATAAATGTTTTTAACTCTGGCATTTAAAGGCAGAATATTTCAGAATTTACTATGTTGATTTTAACTCTCAATGCCCGGTGGCATGGGTTCTTCGCCCTTGCTTGTGTTAATTACATTACATTACATTACAGCATTTAGCAGACGCTTTTATCCAAAGCGACTTACACATTACATTACATTAAGCGACCTACATGTCATACCGTTGGCGGAGGCAGCCATGCAAGGTACCAACCTGCTCAACGGGAGCAATTTGGGGTTACTTAGGTGTCTTGCTCAAGGACACTACGACAGATTGTTCCCGGGAGGAGCTGGACTCGAACCGCCGACCCTGCAGTTGCGGGGCGGGAACTCTACCTCCGGAGCTACTGCCGCCCCAATTGGGGATGCAAAATGGCACGAGCGAAAGCCACCTACAAGATGGTGGTAATCAGTCAACATACCTTAATGTTGCCCTCAGCGGAGCCGCTGATGAAGCAGCCTTCGGTAGGATCAACGGCCAGCGCTTTGACCGGCGAGTCGTGGGCCTGGAAGCTCTGGCGCTGGTGCCTGTGGGGAAGCTCCAGGACACTGATCCAGCCCTTCCTACCGCCTGTGATCAGCAGCTGCTGCCTGGCGGCCAGCGAGAGCACAGTAGCACCCGACTCATGGCAGCAGAAGGCTGAGGAGAGAGAGGGGAAGGACGGGGTGGAGGGGAGGCATGATGGACAGAGGTGGGGCAAAGAGGAAGGGAGGAAAGGAGAAGGGGAGGGAGGAAAGATAGGTGAAGGGGTAGAAGGAAGTATTGAAGGAGATGGACAGAAGAGAATGGAGAAAGGCAAAGAAGAGAAGAAGGAATACAGTGAAGACAGATTGAGTGTAGACAGAAAAGAGAGGGGAATGGGAGAATTTAACATGTTATCAATGTATTGTCAAAGAGACTATTACAAAAGCCTCCACCCTAATCCTTTCCCCCTTGATGGAGGTAGTGCTGTGTCTCACCATGTACTAGGCTGTTCA
Source organism: Acanthochaenus luetkenii (assembly GCA_900312575.1). Classification (NCBI taxonomy): domain Eukaryota; kingdom Metazoa; phylum Chordata; class Actinopteri; order Beryciformes; family Stephanoberycidae; genus Acanthochaenus; species Acanthochaenus luetkenii. Next base: position 17,808 of record OMOT01038791.1, read on the forward strand.
TAGGAGTCACCAGAGTGTCCCACAGACACACATTCCTGTGGAGACAAAATCACCACATTACTATCCATTCCAACATTTCCAGTCAATGCTTAGATTAAACAACATTTATTATCGTTGTTGGCCACATTGCAGTGGAGCTCAATGGCAAGAGGGTCAATGTTTAACTAGAAATTCATGACACGCAATTCAATATTTGGAAGACAATTTGGGAGGACAATCGGACATGAAATTGTCCTTCCATTCTCTTGTACCGGTTGTCTGTCGAAAGGCCTGCGGTGGCAATGAGGGAGGAGGAGCCCACAAAGACAAAGTCATGAGCTGTCTTGTTGTGGCACTGCAACGTCTGGCACAGAGAAACAAAGAAAACCGTCAGTAATGGTGACAGTAATCGAGAGACAAGATGAGAATAAACAAGAATGAAAATGACAGGAAGAAAGCTAGAGGACACTAAGGGGAGAGAGACATGAATATAGAGAAATATGTGAAGAAAGGAAAAGGTAGCATATCAATGAGCCCTGCAGGTTTCTTACCAGGTAGGGTTTGGGTGCATTCCCACTTGTATTGGTTTGCCAGAGACTCAACCCTCCGTCAGCATCTACGATACCAAACTACACAACACAGTCCCAGGAGATATTAGACTTGGGTGAAAAGTTTGAAAAATACCTGATTTATTTTGCTTGACAGTTCAAACAGCCTCTAAAGTGAAAACATCACTTACATAAGGGTTTGTTTTCTAAATGTTAAAGCATATTCCACTATTTTGCCCCAGGCTGACACATAAAAAAATGATTAGCACAGGAGGAGCACCCACTGAGAAACACCACTACCTTTGAGCGACTTGTGGTGTTGCTTGATTTATCATCCCAGACACTTCAACAGCCTCAAAAGTAAAAGCAACACTTGCATAACTAAAATTGAGTGCTCCTCATGTCCTCCCTTTCCAATATTTTAAGGCGATTTCACTCTTTCCCCCAGGACAGACAGATAAGGGATTACTAGCACAGGAGAGGCACCGTGTGAGAAAATGATTAGCTTGAGGCGAATGCCTGAGTTCAGAGCGGTTGAATCACTCAGCTGAGGGCAATGGGTGTTGAAGCAAAACTCCCTACTGCAGCTTGTGCCTGAATGGCAGAGCTGTGAGAGAAAGTGTCAAAATGTAGATGAATCTGACAGGCTCACGGCACAATTCAGTCATGCTGCAACGCTAAATATAGTGTGACATCTGTATGGTGGTAGTTAACTGTTCAAACCATTCAACCTCCTATTCCATATGCGTGTGTGAGTATAACTTTGTAACCTTGTTTCCCTGGTGGTTGAATCGTATTCTGGTGACTCTTGAGTTCCCTGGGCTTCTGAAGCAGATGATCTGCTGGGAGTGACCCCACTCAAACATCCTCACGCTACCATCCTGCGCTCCTGTCAGGTCTGCAAAACAAAGGAAAAAAAGATGACATCAGTGAGGCTCTCTCTTCAGTGCATCCTGATGGAGGATCTGGTCCCGACATGGTGTTCTGGAATTCTATTGTTTCCCGAAATCTTCAACTGTATAATTGATAGAAGAAATGGTTGATTTCACAGACACTTCAACAGACTTTATTACGACCTGCTGGGAATGATTCCACCTCACCACTGAATTCCCACACTCCAGTTTTAGTGGAAAATAAATGGTTGGAACAAATAGGGCTCACTCAGCCTTTTCTAAATTAACAACAGTACTGAGATGAGAATAAAGAACTTTGCCACTTGCTAAGCATCAAGATAAGAAAAACATTTTGGGTGATGTAATCAACCCCTAAGGGCCATTTTAAAATGGGAAATATTATGTCTGGATACCATCGTCAAAGATAGTTATTCTTACAATCTTTTGACAGTCATCAGAAAGCTACTTACAGTAAGGCAGTGTGGGATGGGAGGTCATCCTCCTCACGTTATTGATATTCCTCTTGATCAGCTGGGGGAAGAAAGTGAAGCTACTTTTTCAGAAAACAATGTAGGATGTGATTTTGATGAACAGCGACCCTTGCAAACTTAAGACAAATATTGCTATATAGTAATGAGTTTAATGATTGCACTACTCGAACTGTAGTTAAAATCCACTCAACCAGATTCCAAGGTCAGAAAAACAATTGTAATCTGTCAATGCACCTGTCCATCAGATGATTCAAATGCTTAATTTAAGCTACAGCATATAGATATTGAGTGATAGATACATCACCATTAATAGTACAAATACTTGAGCATTGTGCTTAACTGGCTGGTAAATAATTAGGATGCAGAGTGGCTCTTGTTGTCCAGTCCGTTCATCAAGGGGAATGCTGTAGCTGGACGATATCAATAAACATGAGCCACGATTGCGTGACTCAAAAAGGCATTGCTACTATCAGAACCAGATCAAACTCCCCATTGCTGACTCCTTGTTGTCAGCTACATCAGTGCCTTTCCAAACTCTTTCATTAAAAAGAGTATGGGTAAGACGATGGAAAGAGATTTGGGCCTAGTGTCTCACAAGCATCGTAGCAACCAAAAACATTGTAGTTCCTTTGTAAGTCAATGAGGGAAGCTAATGTTAGAGCAATGATGCTTTTGGCAAACTGAGCTCCGACAGTGATGAATTATTAATTAAAACCATTTGAATTACATTGAGGATTTTGCTTCGAGTACAAAGAAGGGCTAAGGTTGGGACTTTTGAGACATCCCTCAATTAATTACAGAAAAGCAGTAAGGATACAGTATATTAATGCCTTGATAAGGCATGGGACCATGAGTGTGACCATGAGTGTGACCATGATAATAACAATACATCAGGAAATGAGGGGTGGGGAGAAATGGATCGGTCAGAAGTTGTCAACATGCATGAATGGGATTTGTATGTCCAAAAATCTTTCAATTCTGGAAGTGCTTGAAATATCACAAGTAACAAACAATTTTAAATAGTCCTGTGTGTTGATTCAGAGACAGAGGTCTACAGCTACTGCTTTATTTTGCATCCTTAAGTTTGTGTTACATCATTCTGTTCTATGGCTGATTGTTGATCAGTTAGATCTAGGAAGGCTCATTCTCTGTGTGTGTCTTTGAGACGTGCTTGTGATGAAGGGCTGTTTGAATAATAATAATAAATTAACTTGAACTTGAGAGGCTCACCACAGCTGCACCCCTGCCCGTCTGCAAGCCTCCAAGCCATGGCATGTTGATGGGCGTGCCAGGGCTACTGTGGGTGTAGGGTGTGGTCCCATGGAGGGTGCCAAAGTCATCACGAGCATGGACCACCAGGAAATCGTCACCGCCACCACTAAAAGAGACAAAAAAAAGAATACTTAGGATATATTTTAATGACAGTTACATACAGTTATGGTCAAACGTTTACATACACTTGAACATGTATATATCTTGGCATTCTTGGAGCATACTGTAGGTCTTTGTCACAAAAACATTCATGCATTTTGGTTCTTTTATAAATGTATTATAGGTCTTATGAAAATAAATAATATACATACAGCAACTTGAATTATCAGTTTTGGTGATGTAGGAAGTTGTTAAAGTTAAATAAGGCTTGTTTGATACACTAATCAGACTCAGCCACAAACACCACAATGGGAAAGTCTAAGGAGCTCAGCACGGATCCGAAAAAGCGGATCATTGACTTGAACAAGTCAGGAAAGTCACTTGGAGCCATTTCAAAGCAGCTACAGGTCCCAAGATCAACTGTGCAAACAATTGTTTGTAAGTATAAAGTGCATGACATTGTTGTGTCACTGCCACAATCAGGAAGAAAATGCAAGCTGTCACCTGCTGCTGAGAGAAAACTGGTTAGGATGGTCAAGAGTCAACCAAGAACCACCAAAAAGCAGATCTGTGATGAATTAGAAGCTGATGGAACACAGGTGTCAGTGTCCACAGTTAAGTGTGTTTTACATCTCCATGGGCTGAGAGGCTGCTGTGCAAGAAGGAAGCCCTCGCTCCAGAAGCACCTTAAGGCTTGACTGAAGTTTGCTGCTGATCACATGGACAAAGAAAAGGCCTTCTGGAGGAAAGTTCTGTGGTCAGATGAAACAAATATTTAGCTATTTGGCCACAAGGACCAGAAACATGTTTGGATGAGAC
>OMOT01038799.1:0-10044 GCA_900312575.1 Acanthochaenus luetkenii
TGAGAGTATCAAACCAGCCCTGTTTAAATGGGCTCAGAGAAGTCACCAGCTGTAGTCCATCATAATCACTCACAAGAAGTGAAGAGGCCACAAAGAACATTTGATTGCCACAACTTTCTCCATCACCAAAATTGATAATTCAAGTTGCTGTATGTATATTTTTGACCCAGCAGATTATGTCATATTTCCAGAAGACCCATAATACATTTATAAAAGAACCAAAATTCATGAATTTTGTGACAAAGAAGTATGTGTTCCAATCATTCCATCACAGAAAAGAGTTGTAGAAATCATTGGAAACTCAAGACTGCCATGACATACATGCTCTTTACAAGTGTATGTAAACTTTTGACCACACCTGTATGTACAGTGAAAGCGTACATAGGTGGGGCAGGTGGCTTTATTTCCAAATGGTTTTATAATGGAGGCTGGTAAAGGCTTGACAGTCAGTTGACAGTCTGATCGTTTGCCTTGTGTTCCTTTATGTTCCTACTTTTGATGTGACATATTATACTGTCGATGAGTCAACAGATAAAAGACAAATTTGTCCTCATTGTCCCAATCACCTCAGTCAATACAGCCATGATTTGATGTTATTTAGGCAACAGTTTATTGTCTCTATTCCTGATTGGCTGAAATATGTTGATTGACAGCCCAATAAAGGCCGTGCTGAGTTGAAGGAGCTGAAGATGCTGTGTGCCGAGGATGAACAGAGCAGGACCTGTTGGATGACTGCCTTCCGGCTCTTTAAGGTACTACCGCTGTGAGGAAATACTGTAGCTAATAAGGGACATAATATTACCTTTTCACTATATTTCATAGCACCCCCATGTATTTCTACTAGACATTTCCTGTACGATTTTCTAGCTTTTTTGCAATAATTTTTTTGCCTTTTGTTGTTGTTATGATCACACCCCTGCAGACCCCTACAAATTGTAGAATAGTTACCAAACTTTGTTCAGAAATTACTAGAACAGCATTTCTTAAACTGGGTTTGGACCTGAAATTGGTCAGTGACCCATTTCCGCTGGGTGCCCTTATGAAATTATTAGCAAAATATGTATCCAATAATTCTCTATAACATCAAACAGACTAACTCTATTCCGAAAACTGTGTGGTGTTATTATTTATTCAAGGATGTGTTAGATTATTAATCAAGAATTTGATGGTTTTGGTTGACCGATGTGTCCGCTTTTCTTCACAGTATGGGATTTTATTGTACCAGAACTATAAGATTCCTCAACAAAGGAAAACTTTACTCTCACACTTCTCAGCACCTGTGGTAAGTCTCGTTTTTTGACTTTTAAATTAATTAAACATTGATTGATATGTAGTGCAGAAACATTGTTCCTCGATATGCCCAAGAAACCGCTTACAAACTAGCTTGGTGACATACGCTCAGCAAAACGCATATCTGTGCCACAATCTACCGCACTGTGCCATGTATTGTCTTTGTCTGCGTCTGTATCCAGCTGCAACCTGTCACCTCTGTCTTGCTGCCTCTGTAGTCCACTGTATGACTGTCATGGCTCTGTGTCGCCCCCTAGCGGAGCGTGTCCGAGAACTCCCTTGTGGCCATGGATTTCTCAGGGAGGATAGGCAGGGTGATTGACAACCCTGTGGAGGCTCAGAGCGCTGCCATGGAGGAGGGACACGCTTGGAGGGTGAGACACTACCTGGGTTTTTATATCATCCCATCAACCATGCTATGACCACACCTCAAAACCCTATTATGATCTCTAAAGATAGCATTACATAGTTTCTTCAAATACTCTTACACAACAAATGTCCCAGTGTTAATAAGTGTTGATTTTTCAGTCGTTTGAGTCATTTTTCCACTCAGAGTTGATATGGCTCTGTGGCGGACTATCAAAAGTGTTAAATTAACTCGAATGGGTGTGGACTTACCTAAATAGTGGCATAGTGTATGTTTACACTCTATTGTTAGATTAACACTGACGATTTTGCTGTGTACCAACTGTAGAGGATGCAATGCTCAATTAATCTCCATTATAATCATAATATGATTATGATTATGATTCTTGATCATAATCATAATATGATTATGATTATGATTCTTGATCATGGTTGGTTCAATGCTACTCCTCAACCAGCTGAATCTTAATAGTGAAAAGACACCTGACATGACCAGAATACTGTACTACTATCTGAGGACCAATATTTGGTTTATTAACTAAACCCTATTTGTGTGAGCATTGAACAGTAGTGCTCACCTGGTGTACTGTGGAGTGAACTCAAGTGAGATTTTTCTCCAGTATTAAGAAATGTGAAGTTGCAGCACCAGAAAAGGTAGAGAAACACTGTAATCGAATTGCCCAATCTGTTCTGTCATTTATACCGGATCATGAACTGATCCCTGTTGTGTTTTCTATCTGTGGCGACTCCCTCAGAAGAGGACTCAACGAATGAACACGCTGGGCTGCCAAAGTCCGCTGCACCACTCCTCGCTAAGCTCAGGTAAACGTTGACACGTACAAATAAGTAGTTGACTTTTTCTCTGGGAACCCTCTCAGAAAGGTCCTCTCTGATTCCTCGGTTGAAGTTGAAGCCACCAATTACTCCAGTTTTATAAAAATCACAATTTCCTCAGTTTAACTGAATATTAAACTGACCCAGATTTCTTTTTATACAGTATATATATATTTTTTTTCTTCTTCTATTTTCTGAGCAGTCATCCATATTGCTCAGCTGTGGTTCCACGGCAGGATAACCAGAGAAGAATCCCATCGCATTATCCACCAACAGGGCCAAGTGGACGGGTAAGACTCTGTAGTCACTATAGATTCACAGATTCCTGTTCCAGATGGAAAGACTGGTTGGAAAGACTGAAAGAAAGAGTGTAGTATGGTATATGATGGAGTTAGTCTAGTATATGATGTATGTATGACATACAGTAAGTAGTATGTGATGGTGTATATGTAGTATGTATATGATGATGTAGTTTGTGTATATATATGATGGTATGTAAGTTTGGATAAAAGTGTCTGCTAAATGTAATGTAATGTAAAATAACTGCCTGGGCTGTGTCTCAGAAAAGCGGCACGTGTATGGATGAATTTGGATCAGACGCAAACTCCCATACACTTATAATACCATTTTCATGGATAGGGTTTTCCTCTTCACTATATCTCAACAAAAACATAATGACATTATTGACTGCATCCTTAACTGTTTAGTTAACTGAATGATTCTCTCAATGTGTCCTTTTATGTTCTCCCTGTGCAGGTTGTTTCTGCTGAGAGTCAGTCAGAGTAACCCCAAGGCATTTGTGCTCACACTCTGCCATCATCAGAAGATAAAACATTTCCAGATACTACCGGTAGGCATTTCTTGGTTCTTATCATTTGTTTTGGATGTTTTATTTTTAATTGCATGCTGAATCTCGAATGGCAATTTGTTTCGTATCATCGTTTTAGCACCATCTTAAGAAAGGTTCATGGTACATGGGCAAGTGTTGGACGCAGTGGAAATTGATAATATTGTTCTTAGAGGTGATGAGGATTGAGTAATGGGACAAAATCCCAGTGGATAGAATAGCAGGTTGTGAAGAACAAACTTAGAATGATTAAAAAAAGGGAACACTTTATTTGGATAGTCCAATATTTTACACACCAAAATAAATTGTCCCAGCACAATTGCCTATCTCTATTGTGTGAGTTTGCCTTAAAGGAACACACAGAGGTTTTGGAAGGGTGGCCCAGGGGTTAGACTGGCCTTCATCCAGACGACCCGGTAGCTTACATCCACCATGCCGTAGGATCCTTAAACATGACACTGAAACCCTACCACCTCTAGAGGTGCTATTCTGTAGCTGAACCTACGGCCTGACCTCTCTGTAGGAGGCTAAGCAAGAAGAGAATGTCCCAGGGATTCATTAAGCGTCACATTATGATTATTTTTATTATCAAAATGACTATATGCCAAAATTTTGGTGTATTCCCTTAAGAAGAGAGTCAGATTGTCTCATTTTCATCCTGCTCTGTCCTGTCCTCTCTTGCCATGTGGCGTATCCCTACTCTGTCTTGCCCGGGCCGTTTTCTGCAACCAAAGTGTGAAGAGGACGGCCAGGTCTTCTTCAGCCTTGATGACGGCTCCACCAAATTCACCGACCTGATTCAGCTGGTGGACTTCTACCAGCTCAACAGAGGAGTGCTGCCTTGTAAACTCAGACACCCTTGCACCATCGTGGCCTTATGACATCACCTTGACCCCATGACCCCTGTCACTTGACCTGACTCTGCCTAAAACAAACAAACAAACAAACAAACAAAACATAAAGAATCTCTCTGTTGGTTGGTTCTTTTGTTTTTATAGTTTTCGAGAAGCTGGTGAATTAACTAATGTTTTGCTGTTGTCATTTTTATTTTGTCGTGAGTCTACCGGAGACTGCTGACTTGTTGGGTTGGTTGGTTGTTTGCGTGGATGTGGAGGAGTCGGATGCATATCACCTGGGTTCCTCAGAGAAGAACAGAGAAGCTTGTTCAAGGAAATGAACCTGCCGTCACAAAATCTTCCACAATCTTACTGCCCGTAGTCATCAATAAGCTTGGACCCATTGATCCACAAGGTCTACTAGTACAGTTTATCACACAGCTCAAGTGTAGGCTATATTTCCCTTTCACTGGACAATCAGCATGGCGCCAAGTGTTCGTCTGGACCACTCTGCTTTCTCAGAACGAACAGTAGTCTCTTGTTCAAATTAGCCCTCACAGCCTATTGATGGAGAATTGATGGTCTCTGAGTTTTGCACTCATCGAACTGGGAGTAGCGTGACTTCTCTGCTGTCACATTACTTAACTACGACATGGCGCGGCCGCCCTCTAGTGTCACAGGCATGTAAGGACATGTCAGAATTCAACAGGAAAAACCTGCTGAGATGTGGAGGCACCAGAGAGAGAGAGTGAGTTGTTTTTGAATCCTTTTGTGGTTTGTTGACATCAGGGAGAGAGTTGGTTTTCAACCTTTTGTCCGGTCCAAGTAGCTATGGAAAAATCTGGAACTGGCTGGGGGGAAAAGGTATTCTTTTACACCGGATCTGTATTGTCTACCTTCACAGAAATGTGTTTGCTCATCCTTGACCACACAGGGTTTCTTTTCTTATTAATATATTCGTTGCAATTCTGTATTATCACCATTATGCTCTTGAATGCTTTTGTTTCAATTCTGTCGCTGCTTTCTGGATAATTGTAGCTGTATTATTATCTTAGGCTACAATAAGATCCCTCTCTAATTGTCGTCCTACTGCACAGCTCCTGCTCCCTGAAGTATTCATTACTATGGGTGTTCAGTTCTGTTCTGCCCATTCAAATCCTCAAAATGATAAGCATCAATCAAATTAGTGTCATTCAGGGTGTAACAACACAGTAATAAAGCTATACTTTTGACTTTTGTAACCAGGTAGACATTTAGGGTATTGTAATGCTGAAAAGTGAAACCAGGTAACTATTTAGGGGAAGTTGGCAAGTGCAGTTATATGCAATTATTTGTTTCTCTGAACCATTTTCTTCCAATGCAAGCAAAGGCATAATGTTGTCTGTTGCAAGACAATGAGCATAAGATCAAGTGGGACATTCAGGGGTATCGATCTGCTTGTCTGATTCCTCTGACCAGAGCACAGGGAAGGATAACCACTAGCATTCCCTTCAGGAGCTTCACCCACTTAATAGTCAACAAGTAGATAGAAACTATTACTCTTTGTCAAACTGGAATATTAAGGACTATAACCTGGATCATTTTAGCCCACATCCCTTCATGTGAGTTGATGAGTTGCCTCTGGTACCTGTTTTTGAGTGATAATAGTGAGAATGGCAGTCTGAGAACAGATGGAACAGACATTGATCAAACTCTTATTGAGTTACTTTGAGGGCATTGGATATGCCTGCCTTGTGTCTCAGACAGGATGATGTCAGGACAAATCAAATGTTTGCCTCATGCCAGCCAAGGTCAGTCAAACACTGAAAAGTATTTAAATGGATTTCCATTTGTATTTTGGCGTAAGTCTGTGATGGAAGTCATATAATTAATTATAGTGGAGGAAATTGTCTCCCCAGCAGACCTGGGTCAAATTGCTATTTGCGATGGATACTTTTTTAAGAATGATTGATGATGTCTGGTACGATGGAACCAAGTGGATTGCACGTCAAGGGCAAACCCCAGCCATCATACACTCTGGGAATACTTAGGTAAATGCTCAAAGTTATAGAAAGGATTTCAGTTTATATTTATCACTGGCCTTTTACCCAGCCTTGTCTGTCGCTTCACACACGAGTTGTTTCCCTACCTATGAATTAGGGTTAGAATCACCCTCTGTGGAATATCCCACCATGGATGGCTGGTTTATCAAACATGAAATGACCATAATCCCATTAATAAAAATGAAAAACACCATTATGATATTTTTTTTTTTTTAATGACAGGCCTGAAAACTTAGATCACAAACTTGAAAGTTTGATCAGTAGAGATGTATTTACCTGTGATGCAACATTAAGAAAGAGCCATCACTTTATTTGAGTATTTACCTACAGGTTATCTTAAGCTCGTTTGAACAGTTGAGATACAGAATAGCCACATTACAGTATATTGACACTGTGCATGTCACCATTATTTAACTAAGATGCAATGACTCAATCGTTTTGTTTTTTTAAAAGTATTGTTTCAGCAAAATGTATTTATTTATCTTGATGTGAGTGATTACTTGAAAGTTTTAGATTTCTTTATTTCTCTGTGCTGTTCTGTACTGTTTTCTTTTGTCATTACCATGAAATGATTGACCAGCGTGATTATTACTGTAATGACATAGCATCTGTTGATAGCATCCATAGTGTTGGGGTCGTCATTCCAAATAGATGCCAGAAGGAGTGTTGTGAAATGAAAAATGAAAATACCCGGGTTTCCCAAAGCATTGGTAGCTCCAAATTGTTATTTGTTGCTCAATTTGCTGATCAATACTCGCGTATCTCCCAGCTCGGTAAAAACACATCTCATTTTAAGATTGACAATTTCTTCATGTAAAGAAACCATCACTTTTTCCTTCATCACTATCTTGTGATGAATTGAAATAAAAGACAGCTATGGCTACAAATATTTTGGGAAACTGCCTAACAAGCCTCAACATTCTCATAATTCACCGTGTTTCACAAACACTTGAAATGCCTTGCCTCGAAGAGAGAATACTAGAAATGTATAATTAGGAACAAAAACTACATTCAACCTAAACAGTTTCCACAGAAAATCTAAAAATGCTTAGATTTAGATATAATTGAAGAGAAATTGCACAATCTCCCCCGCTGTAAGGTATTGCCACAAGTATTTCAGTTGTATACATTTATTGGACTATCTATCCCTTTTGAACTGCAATGCATGGGGTTCTCACAATGCGATGTAATACAAAACATTATTACATAGGTTACTGATCACTGTAATTACTGCATTGACCCCCTTTCCCCAGAATGAAGACACTTAATTTAGTTGCTAGGTTTTATCATTTTGATTAATGTGCATGTACAGTTTATTTCATAGGGGTTCTGTTATGTAAAAGACCTCAATGATGTATATGTGGACATTTTCCTGTCAGGAATCATAAATGTGCATAAATTCATTCATTGTTGCTGAAAGTCACCTTAAGCTACTGAGATGTCACTGAATTGTTGCTAGCTATTTTGCCCTTAGATTCAGATTCTTTCTACCCATTCTGTCCCACCCTCAAACTCTCTACTCCACTATTGCTTTCTTTCTGATTGAAGTGAACGGTAGCAGACGTGAACAAGTGAAGGACAGGTAGCCTGGTAAGGTGGAGTCTGCATTCGCATAGAAACTCATGTGGGACAGAATATCACATGCACATGTGTCTTACTTACGGAGTTGGAGTGATTTGTTCAAATTTAACATAGTGAGACAGTTGGCGGGTACATTCAAGCACATGAAAAATAAATCAGGGGATTTGGGTATGTACATTTTTACACTTTTTATTTTACACTTTTTTTTTAGAAATGAATGTAACTGGGCTGCTCAGGGTTGACTTGGAGCATGTTTAAAACTACTGGTCCATCAGATCTTTAGGACTTTTATGTACAGTGTGTTGATGGATTCATGAATATTGTTTAGTTTGTTTCATTAAGCTGGGAGTTATAACAACAGACATTTCTCCATTAGCTGCACCACCAGTCTGCTTTGACTTTTTGTGATTAGTTGTGATTACTTGAAAAATATCCTTGCAGTAATTTAAGTAGATCCAGTACTACTTGCAAACAAGTACAGTTCGTTTAAAGGTATTCTCTCATTGAAGCTGTTTATAAAGAAGCCTAAAACAACTTGCCTGGCTACCTGAACTGATTTCAAGCTCTCTACCCCAACATTGTCACATTTCCAACTCAAACTGGTTTTCGCCTAAAACAGAAACAGGTCACCAGTTAAGAAAACACACTGTGTTCTCCAGAGGCAATCCTTTCAATCCGCAATGCAATAATAGAAACTCAAAATATATGTATAGAATAGTCGATTGAGGAGCACAGTGTCAATTTGGGTAGCCAGGTAACTGTAACCACAGGTGGTGCCTCTGATTACTCCTCTTTCTCTGCACAAACCTGATGTGACATATGGACAGAATGACAGACATAGCTACCGCTCAGAGGGGACCGTTCACACTCCCTACAGTCCAACCAGGGTGTGAGGGTGAAAACCTTAGCAATTTAAGAAGTACTTGATGCATAATTCAAAAACATACGTCGCTCTAAATTATTCTGGTGAAAGGTGATTGAGAAGGAATGCCCTTATTTCAGTTGTTGGATTGCAGTTTCAATGTACTCTCAGATCTGAAAGTGATTTGTCGCCGACCCTGCAATGATAGTGATCGATCATCATGCATAACATTGTCACGATGCAAGATACAGTGGCTGTACAAATGAGTAAAGTAAAAAATATATCTATATATAAAAAATATAAACTATTATGTATTTCAGGGAATGCAAAAGAGAAAACGGTAACTTGTTATCTCCTTTTGTAAGAGAAAGCGCCTGTATTCATAATGTGCTTTGCTTCAATCTGTAAATAGTTGAATGGCTTATAAATCTTAATTGTAACCTTTTCAGGTATTTTTGTACAAATAAGGGACTGATATATTCTGTTTATTGTAATTAGAATAAAACATTAATACATTGCTATAAAACCAAAGTTGTGTTTGTCATTTTTTGTACATTTTCTCTGGTAAAATTTGCCTGCGTTCCAGTGTTGTACTAAACCATGTGAATAGCTTTTTTTTCTTCAGTATTATATGAACAGTTTTTCCAGCACAGATTACTCTACGTATGTTCTATGTCTTATCCTGGTTAAGATCAAATATGGTATAAGCTGTGTCTTCATGTCCCGATCATAAGTATCCCTGTATAAATGAATTATCAGCGTTTTCCAAAAATAAAGAAGGCCCAGGTTGAAGCTTATTGACAGCAAGCATCCTCCCTGCTGAAGTGTCCTTCAGCAAGACGCTGAATCCCTGTCAGCTCCAGTGGCGCTGTTCTGTAGCTGAACCCTGACCTCTGACCTCTGGCCTCAGGCATTTCTCGTACGCTTCCACCATCCAAATTTCCCCAACCTGTCTGACTTACGATCAATCATAAGCTTTATTAGGCTGTGGCCTCTCCAAAATAGGCCACGGTTAATTAACTGGCTTTCCCATCATCAGAAAATGTCACACCAGGTATGAAGTGAATATTGGATTGGATGGATTAGATTGCACTTTATTGATCCCCTAGGGGAAATGCAGGTGTTACAGCAGCAATTGGCAGAACAATGCCAGAAATGGGGAAGGCAATAAAAAACATACTGGTAATAACAGGTAATAATAATAATAGGCACTTATAAATAATGCACTATACAATGTACAACTGTATTATCATCCAGTCACCAGTCTGTCAAGCTCCTGAAGTTCGCGGACGACACCACCCTCATTGGACTCCTCTCTGGTGGGGATGAGTCCGCCCACAGGTGGGAGATCGACCATCTGGCGACCTGGTGTAGTCAGAACAACCT
>OMOT01038800.1:0-10092 GCA_900312575.1 Acanthochaenus luetkenii
GCTCCGCAGAGAGGGTGATTGGCTGCAATCTGCCATCTCTTCAGGACCTGTATGCCTCCAGGACCCGGAGGCGTGCAGGAAAGATTGTGGCTGACCCCTCTCATCCTGGACACACTCTGTTTGACACACTTCCCTCTGGCAGGAGGCTGCGGTCCATCAGGACCAAAACCTCTCGCCACACAAACAGTTTCTTCCCTTCTGCAGTTAGCCTTATCAACAAGGCCCGGGACATCCATTGACACAGACTCTATCCCGCCCTCGTGGTCACTGCACGTTCATTGGCGCAAGGGCCTACACCTGTTCCATGTTCTGCTCAATCATTCTGTATTGTAGATGTCACTATTCTATTTTATTTAGTTTTATTTGGGCTATTACACAGCTGTTCAGCCCTTTCAGATATATTGCACATATTGTCCTTGTTTTTTTGCACTACTTCCTTGTTTTTTGCACTACTTCCTTTTTGAGTTCTTATTACTATTGTTCTTATGTTGTCTGTATGCACCAACAACCACAGCAAATTCCTTGTACGTGAAAACTACTTGGCGAATAAACCAATTCTGATTCTGATTCTGATTCTGATTCTGATATCTTACTAGGATTTCGACTTTAGGCTGTAGATTGATAAATTGTTTCTCTTTCTTTTTTAAATTCTGCAATCCCTTCTACAAATATAATAGCACACACCTCAGTAAGATATAATAGTTTAGGGTGAGCTCTCTGTCAGAAGCACAGTATAGAATAAATGGCTCACTAAGGAAAGCCATTAGATTCCAGCTCCTGAGGTGTCAAAGAAAAAAGAAATCATCACTTTCCTACCACTATATATATATGAAAGCACAGAGGGGGGCACTTAGTAACTTTCCCCTGTCAAATTTGAGTATTGACTGAAGAGGAAGTGCTCTGAAAGTATACAGGCAGTTAGAATAAAACCTCTCTTTTCACCCTCTTCCATTTCCACGTCTGTCTGTCTGTCTTTCATCCCCTCCTCCCTCATTTCCTCCATTTACCTTGGTCCATGACACTTTAGCGTCACCCGAGGCGTCCTTCTCCATCTTCACCACCAGGGTGTCCCCTACTGTCTTCAGGACCTTCCCAGTGGGACTCAGACTCAGGTCCAGGTCTGAGAGATAAAGGGATGGTCATATTGTGTCGTATCAGTTGGCTTTAGGTAACTGCTACATCCGTTCATTTTGCTGCCTCTTATTGTAGGGAACAAAGCCGCCATGATGCGGCAACCTTGGAGGAGACTCATTCAACACGAATGTCACCATGTCCGTTATCAGACACAATTCTGCCAGCTATGGCGAGATTATATAAGCCCATCAGTTTTGTCAGTATAACTGCTAACAAACCATTGATTAACAAGAAAATGTATCTATTGTTTGTTTATGTAACCTACGTGCATTTTTGGTGTGATGGATGATTACCAATGCCATGTAAAACCTCTGAGTTGAACCCTGATGGTAGATACAAGCTCCCTAGTGGAAAATACCATTCATGTCAGCTTTTGCGTGGTAAATATGATTTGGGAGCTTGGGTTTAGGCAATGGAACCCGATTTCTCAGAGTTCCTGAATTCTGGAACGATATTTCAAATAAAACCAACAAAATTAGCAGTTTTCATCACATAAGTCATTTTGTAATCACATCCCTTAAAATGCCATGGCAGGACGTGACTACTTGCTGGCATTTTTGTTCTCAAATAACACTGCAATGTGCATTGCTGTAAAACGCTCACCAAGTGCATGTCAGTTAAGTATGACAAAGCTGATCAGGAGCAACCAAAGTCTCCAGTCTTGATGGCTTCAAACAAATGTTCCAAGTCTTTTTTAACCATCAAGTCATTCCAACGGTTATTTCCCGTATGGCGTGATTGCAGCATTAAGAGCTGGGAAAACATAACAAGCCACGATTGCAAATCGATCCTCCAGTGCTAGCTTAGGTGGATGTCTCTGTCTGATTTCGGCAAGCCGAGATCAAATTGCCTTTGTGCCCCGAAATATACGGGTATTGTTACAAAATCTGGTACATTCATTGGTAAGCCTGTCTGAATATAGTACGCTGTTTTTGGAGCAGTTCTTCATCCAACTTTTGCGGGAAAAGGGAAAGAAGCACATCAGACAGGGAGGTGTCCGATAATAAATATCTGTCCACTAGCTGTCCGATTACATTTACGTTATTGTGCGGCTTCTCCCAGCCAGCTAGCCAAAGCAACAGCACATTTCACTTTCCTCTCCGCGCTCCCTCCAGACACACACACACCAAATATCTTAAACAATTTCCAATTTAGAAAGCTTTTCTTTCACAGTCACAAACTCAATATAAAAGTTGGGAACTGAAAAAATAGTTCTTTGTTGAAGATGTGTGAAATGCACTGAAGCTGCAATATGGGACACAGGGGAGGAGAAATGTGTCAGACTTAGTTTTTATTACAATCATCGGGCCCATTTGAACTGAAGGCTCAGAAACATACACCTGGGAAGAAGGGAGTAATTACTTGAGGGAGCGCTGGTGGATGGTAGGAGGGAGAAACAGCTTATCAGTTGCCCGAGCTCTTCGCCCACCCAAACACAGTCACTCTTTCTCAGTGGATGTCAGAAATTTCTAATTAGTTCTCCTCCTCCCTGCTTGGCACTCTGCATCCCTGCCAGCCTGGGCTCTCAAAGTTTAAATTTGATTACCATTACTTTGCTCCCATGACTTTATTTAGAGTGAATAAAAGTGCCTTGTTATATAGAAAGATAAGACATTTCAATCAAGGAGGGATGGGTGTGGGGGAGTTTTAGGGGAGCTGACTCAGGACAACAGTGTGAGTTGTTGTCTGTGCTTCACCGGGTGATTTCCCTTCTAGTTGTGGTACAGTATGCTGTGGCTCTGCATATGTCACCAATACTCACAGCGAACATCGATGCTTTGTGAGGCCTCCATTTTCTCGTTGTCAACCAGAGAGCATTTGTATTCGCCCACGCTGTCTCGACTGATCGAAGTCAAAGTGTAGGTGTCCGAATTTTTCACCAGCACTTTCTGGCCCTGGTGGAGAGAGAAGAGGAGGAGGAGAGCTGTACTATTAGTATCTATTATTCTGAAATGAGAGGAAGATGAGGAGGAGAGGAGAGGAGAGGAGAGGAGAGGAGAGGAGAGGGGGAGGAAAGGAGAGAGGAGAGGATAGAGGAGAGGAGAGGAGAGGAGAGAGAAGGGACGAGCAGAGAGAATACAGGAGAGAATTTAGTTAATGAATACGAGGCCATTTTACAGAACCAGGCGCAACCTATGGTGCAAACACTGTTCCTCCATGATGTTCCCATGTTCTAATTGATTGAACTGATAGTGCCGCCTTATACACTGTTAAACACATTCAAGCATTGTTTTCATGAAGCCAGACTCCAATCGCCAGATCTCAACATCATCGAACCTTTATGTTGTTCTGACAGGGCAAAGGGTGGCACCTCCTCCATAGTGGGCACTTGATATTCATAAATTGTGTTTTTTTCTTCTTCACATATGCACATTCGAGTGTCTTACATGTGTATATGTGAGTGTCTCAGTTCACCCGGAAGGCGTGTGTAGTATGTATGTGATGTAGTTAGTATATGATGTATCTATGACATAGTAGATGATGTAGTATGTATATGACGATATGTAAGTCGCTTTGGATAAAAGCGCCTGCAAAATGCCGTAATGTAATATAATATAATATAATATAATGTAATGTAATGTAATGTAATGTAATATAATATAATATAATGGAATGGAATATAATGTAATGCACCTCACTATAAATGGAAAGTAGAGAAAGAAAAGGGCAAGGTGACCTGTGCTGGTGAAGAGAAATGGCATCATGGCTGAGAGCTGAGCCAAGAAAGTCGGAGATAGGAGATGTTTTGGAGCCTCTCTGTGAGAAGAATATTAAAAACCAAACCAAACCAAACTGTATCTTCATTTACTACAGATTCCTCCTTAAATATATTCTTTATTTTCACTTTGGCACTTTGTATTACTCAAAAAACGTTGCGGTCCGTTCTGGTATGAATGTACTGCCAACTGAAAGGAATTGCTGATAACATTACAGGGAGAATCATTGTGTGTGTACTGCACGCAAAGATAAACAAAAATATCTGTTCAGAATATATTAATCATACAGTATTACATCAGTATGCATCATACAGTATTACACATTATAACTGTTTAATTATTCCAAATAAAGATATGGCACTGTAGCTGTAAATAGCTGCATAAATCTGACTATCCCTGTGATGAACCACGATAATACCTTGACATGTGACCAGATAACACCTCCAAATGACCTGGTTGTTACTATAATGACTGTCGTCTGTGCCTTACCCTCTCAGAGAGTCCTATTGGGTCACCCTACTACAAGTACATAGTGTGCATTATACAGCCACATAGGCCAAAACATATATTCATCCAGTCATCAAAATATTGTCACATGCTTGATATGCTTTAATGAAAAAGTAAATTCCTAATAAAGTAACTGGGGGGAATGTCCATGTCCAATATCTGTAACGCAACTTTTTGGAAAACTTGAGAAACACCGGACAAAATAAAGTCTCTATTTTAACAAGTACGTTTTGTATCTTACCAGTTATGTAGAATTACTTGAATGCATATCTACGTTTTGGTTGTAAATAACAAAACTCGTCAACTGTGTACATCATTTCAGACGTCACCACAAATGCATCAGTTAAAGTAAACATCCATCCTAAAATTCTGAATGCAGATGTTATTCCTACGATTTTTAGACAGTCAATCATTTTCGATATGAACAACGTTCCAAAGGCTGCAAAACAAAGACAAAGCACTGTAATCTCCATCTAACATCCAAACTAGGCTGCTGCATAGCTGCTCACGCAAAAATAGCACAAAGGATAATTACATCAGATCCTGTGTATTGATACATGTGGAGTAAAGAGACAAAACCTGGAGATTCCTGCCTCACTGACTGACTTTGTAGACCCAGAAAATATGGCCAAAACACCACCGAGGCCAAATCACCTTGGATATGTCCATAAATTCGGTCCCCCGTTTACTATCAATGGAGCAGCTCCAGGTCTTGTCTTTTGTTGGCATCACAGAGAGAATCTCTGCTCTCTTTTCTCATTGTTAGTTTCTCCTTAAGATCTTGCTATTATCAAAAATAAAACAAGCAAACACAATTGATAGTAAAATATCAAGAAATAAAAGTAAATATACACATTAAGTAGAGTGTTTTGATAGGTAAATACTATTAGTTCAGTTTCTAATATAATTCAAACAAAAAGGGGGAATATCCTTATTAGTGGAAAACATACAGAGCCAATACATACAGTATACTGTATGGTAAGAGTCAAGTTTACGGCATATATGCAAGTTATTAAAAGAATAAATAAACACAACTTCAGCAATATCTTTCCTGTGATATGCAAACTGCATGACGAAATTCATGGCTTTCTAAAATGAGACTTTGATGACCATTATTCTTGCCTAGAAAAACGATATGTATTACTAACAGTTTAATACGTTTTTACCATAACTGTTATTTCCTCATATCATTATTATTTCTTTGTTCATCTTTGAGTCTTTAGTTTCATAGGAAGAATTTACTTCAGACATGAATATTTATGCAAAGATGTCACAAGATGAATTTGATTTGCTATGCACTTTGACTGTTGACAGGTGGTTAATGACTAGTGACTTTATGTCATAACACCAATAACGCAGAGCGTTGCATAGGGTGTGTTTATAAACGGATATAATGGGATTGCATTCTGGTTCCACTGGAGCTGAGTGCACCATATCAGAATAAATATCAAAAATACATGAACTGCTGTAGAAACACGAGGAAGGGAGGATGAAAAAAGGTCAATTATTGTCAGTTACACATTTAAGCAAGTATGTAATGATGTAAATATAAAGCCTGGCAAGTTGTAGTGTGACAAAGACTTATTTTGACAGCACCTATTGCTAGCAAGTTCATGGAAACTCAACATTCAAAGGCTCTGCTGCATCTAGTCTTTAGCCAATGAGTGCACTCTGAAAGGTCTGAGCAGATGACACTGAATACACTATGAAGTTATGCTCCATGTGCCATTTTGACCAACACAACCCTAGGCAGATAGGCATTCCACACCTGTAGTACCACATAAGCAACAGGGATTACTTAGATTTCCATATCTCAGAGATGACTTGTGCACCAAACTTGAGTTTATCACACGTTTAATCTCGCTTTGAGCTCTGTGATGCTTCGAGAGCCCTGAAATATGTCATGGCTTCCTCAAAGCTCTCTCAAACACGTTGATCAAATAGATCAGATTTAAAAAAAACAAAAAAACATTCTAGATTCCTCAGGAAACGCAAGCATTACATCAAATGGTGTCATCTGTTACTTGCAATAGATCATAATCTCATCCACCTGGTCATTTCAATTTCCAGACAGAGTTTCATTATATATGTATTTACACACACGCTCAATCTCCAAAATCAGTGATTTTAGGTCACTCGATCTGCCTGTGGCTCCTGCTGTCGAATATCATTGATCTTCTCTGTGGCTGGTAGAAGCAGCTGGTGGACGTTTCCAGCCTCTGTCCACTTTTTGGAATTGTCATTTTGTTTTGAAGCGTTATCCCTTCTGGGGTCCTGAAGTTCTCTGCCATCTCTTTTGAAAAGACTGACGTGTCAGCCAGGCTCTTGATGGGAGACAGGAGTAGCTTGCCGTCATCCCCTGATGGTGGGTAGTCCATGATGGGAAAAGGGGGGCTGAGCAGAATAAGGCTCTGTGGTCTCTGCCTATTCCTAAAGGATGGTCTTTGTAAGAGGTTGGCTCGATTAGGTCTCGGGCAATCAACAAATATCTCAAGATTGGGAGCATGTTTCCTCGTCATCACTGGGAGTTCTGGAGTGGATGCGGTCTTCACGGACTCGGCGGATTTCTCCGCATTTGGCTGTCTTTGGTATTTGGGAGCAGGCTCCTTATTCTCCAGCTCTTCCTTTAGGTCTGTAATGGTCTGAGGAGGTACAGCGTTGGTTTTCTCCATATTCATCTGAGGGTATTCCTTTTCTTGTTCCTTTACTACGTCAAAATCGTTCTCCTTTCTGGAGTGAGGTATCTGACTGTACTGCACCTTCGGAGGTATGACCGGCACAGCTTTGGCCTGGCTCGTCTTGATCAGGAACGCTGTTCGGACCGATGATACGCTGACCGGGGCCGAGTTTCGGCGTAGAGGGGCCTGGCGATCATTCAGAAACAATTCCAGCTCCAAGGGCAGTCCATTATTAACAGTTCCAGACGGGGCCAGTAATCCCCTCTGACAGGGGGAAAACTCTGAGGAATTATGGTTTTGTTGATTAGAAATGTCTCTGATGCATCGATGCCCTAAATCCAAATTAAGTGAATATGGCCTGTGCTTAGAGAAGCAGGTTTCCTCTCTTTTCTCCGAAGGAGATGTCTCGTGAGACATCTGCCTGTAAAACCTCTGAGATGACAATGTGTTCTTCTGTTTCGTTGTGCTGCACTTTGCTGTGTGAGGTTGTGCTGCATTATTGCTGGCCACGTTGATTCTTGTAGGTAATGGCTGCAAATAGGTCCCTTTAGTTTCTGGTTTGCCGCTGGAAGCCTGAGAAATGTTTCCTGAGAAGCGTTCGGCGCTCTTAACGAGAGACGATTTGTTCGGCTGTTTGCCGCTGCTAAATGAAGGA
Organism: Acanthochaenus luetkenii; assembly: GCA_900312575.1. Taxonomy (NCBI): domain Eukaryota; kingdom Metazoa; phylum Chordata; class Actinopteri; order Beryciformes; family Stephanoberycidae; genus Acanthochaenus; species Acanthochaenus luetkenii. Next base: position 7,692 of record OMOT01038800.1, read on the forward strand.
GATGAAGTGTTCCCCTCCTCTGAGCTCAAGGTTCCCCCCGGGGAGCAGGAAGGTGGCAGTGGCAGATGGGCAAACAAGTCTTTTAGTTCAGGTGAGTGGAGAGGACTGGTAACCCACTGTTTGGTGGAGCTGAGCTCCTCCCAGGGCTCCACCAAGTCCAACTCTTCTGCGTTTCCTCCACCTCCATCTTCGTCATCATGGTTTGGCAGCTCCAAGGTGTTGGATCTGTCATACATTGATCGCCTCTGAATACGTTCCAGCTCAGGGGTCACGTTTTTCTTTCCACCGTCACACGATACCTTTTTGTCCCTTTGTTTCTCTGATTCCTTGTTGTTTTTACCCGCAATTGACAAGCCTGCGTCTGGTGGAGCATCTCCTGTCTGCAAAGGTTTTATAGCTTGACTTTGTCGCGCCGGATCTAAACCGGCGTCCATGGACGGAACTTGCCTGTGTTTGGTGTTAACGGGTTTATCTGTGTTTGGGGGCTTAATTTGTGGAGGGGTTTGATGCAGTTTGTCCTCTTTTTCATCCATCATATCAGCAGGGTGGGGATTTTCTTCGCTTCCGCCGACAAATAAATCAAAGTTGTCCGACTCTGAGGGTTGTTTTATTACAGAGTTTGGTCCAGAGGCGATACAATTATCACTCAAATGGGTATTTGAATCCTGCTCCCTACATAGACAAGACAAAGTTGGAGAGCTGCTGCTTCTTTTTGACTGAACATTTGTCTTAATATCCTCACAAGTGCTCTTGGAGCAGAAAACAGGCTTAAATGTCTTATCCAGTAAGTCAATCTCAGGTTCAGTTATTTTTAGTTCTTGGTGGAGCTCAGACCACAGCTCTTTACCAATAGGGGAAGATCCCTTGTCCTGAAAAATGAATACATAATAAACAAACAAACAAAAACAGATTCAAAACCATCAAAATGGTTTCACAACGTTTTTCTTCTAAATTCACAATTTGTATTTAGCAAAACTTTTGAATATAATGCTGCTATTTCCCCCTGTAATTCCCTTTTACTTAATGACAGACTTTCCTAATCGTAGCATTATTTCCCAGTGGGCGATTGGTTTGCCGGGACTAGTGATAAGCCTACTGATACTAAAAAATACCCTAACACCAATATGCTGTCCTTTGTAAACTGCAGATTTTAATATTCACTTATAGCAATTATTTATCCATTAGACTATAATGATTTAATATGATTAAATTTAGAAAAAAAATGGAGTCCTAATAAGAGAGGATACTCTCCATAATTAGTAATTAAAATTCAACAGTAGATGATTTACCAGTTGCATGGCTATGGGCTGGTTATGCAGTTGTTTCCCAGGATGTGGTGCTGTGTCTTTGTCTTCTCTTGCATTTGCAAAGGAAGACGGTTCCAGTTCGGAAACATCCCCCCCTCCATGACCCCCTTGCACTGCTCCTGCGCTTGAATCTAAGGGGAAAACGTAGATTTTGCATAAAGGACAGTATATTGCACGTAACAAGGAGGCACGTTTGACTTGGATATGTAACGGAACAACGTGCATTTTCAAATACGGTCAAAGAACATGCCCTACCCTCTGGCGCGACTCCACAGGTTGCCTCCTCTGTGTTCTTCTTCTCGGCTCTTTCCTGGCTCTCCTCTTCCAGCTGGGGGAAAGTGCTGCTCTTCCCACTGTTGCTGCTCTGCTCTGAAAGTGTGGTCTCTCTGCAGGGCTTCAGAGCCGGCGCAACTGGCTTTTCCTTCACATGTCCCCTGCAGGGAGTGCTATTGGAGCTGATAACTGCTGACACACGCAGCGGTACAGACACAGCAAAGGGCTCGGATATGTTGACGGCTTTGCGTTGGTTCCTAGGGGAAGACTCCAGGGGGAAGAAGCTTCCGGGGAAGGAGGGCCTTGATGAGCTGTTGTGGGAGGAGCCCGAGTATAACATTCTCCTGTTTTTAGGAGAAGTGGGCTGGTAGCCACTGAGGTCATCGCCTTTGAACACCTTCAGTTGTTCTGGAAGTGTCTTCTGAGGAGGCGCTGAGGCACCGATTGACCCCTTTTGGTTCATGCTAGGGCTCCGACCACCTGTTGCCCCGCCAGCTTTCTTCCCTTTAAACTCCCAGCGTTGGTCCTGTTCATAAAGCGAGTCAGAACCCAGAGTTCTGGATTTTACGTCTGGAACGAAAATACTACTGGTTCCACTGGTTGGACTGTTGTTTCCTGTTCTGTCATCATCTGTGGGGTAAACATAACATGAGTGGCACACAGTTTTATACGATTAAAAGACAACTTCCCATTGTAATATGAAAGCAATTGCTACAACAGCATTTTCTAACTGGGCAGAGGCAAAGTTAAAATGACGACATGTCGTACGTAAGAATGACAGTATGACATTATTCTTGCTCTGTGTTTAATTTTCGTGCAAT
>OMOT01038801.1:0-12596 GCA_900312575.1 Acanthochaenus luetkenii
TCCGGCACGTTAGCCACTGCTACATTAGCCACTAAAGCTAGCTGACTTTACTCTCCCGACTTCCTGCTCACTAACAACTTCTATGCACGCAGCCGCAATGGTGAAAATCTACCAAATCGGGCGTATGTCAATACGCCCCGCAATGCCGCTCTATTCAGCACCCGAGCTGTCATCAACCAATCCAGTGAGGGCCGGTGCGGCTCCATTCAACTCTTGCTGCTCCCGTCAGGCGTAGAAAATTACGCCCTTTGGCACTCAGACAAAGGCTGCAAGCAGTGTTTTTTCATCAGTCATCCCACTTTTCTATTAGAATATATCATTTATGTCAATATAACAATTTTATTTCATACACATACAGGATCACAATTGTAAAAATTATTGATCTTTTAGAATAGTTTTTTTCCAATTGTACCGGCAGGTGGGGCGGCGCCCTAGCGCCCCTAGTGGACGACACGCCACTGCTAACCACTCGCCCCCACCTCGTCCTTGAGTCCTTGTCCTCACAGCATATATACTGTATGAAACTATCACTTGTTGAGAAACACTTACGGTTTACTCTGAAAAGAGTGAGCTGAGTTTCTCCTTGCTTGCAAACAATAAACTTTTACTCTTAAAACATAGCAAAGACTGGTGTATTCTACTTGAGTAGAGGGCGTCTCACCTATTCCTATTTGCATGCAGGAATTATTAGAAAGATTTCCACCACAGATATAATTACCATAAACAAATGAGACCATGGTGAAGACGGTTGGTCGCCTCTATCTCACGCCAGTGGTTTCGTTAGTGTCTCTTGAAATTACGACCACATTTCCCATAAACCCAGTTGCTTCCTGTCTCCCCTCCCGGCCATTGCCAGGAACTCTGAAAGCTTTAGTTTGTGCTATAAAATTAGTGCCCTCTTTACGTTTTGTGCTATAAAGCAATCTAGCAGATTTCCTGTGAAATCCGACCAGGTAGTATGTAAAATGCAGAATTGTGGCTGGTAGAGGCTGCCAACCGCCTTTGCTTACTGTAATTATACTAATGTCTCAAAATGAATGTGGCAATGATTTATTGATGTTAAAATGTTACACATATAGCACCCTTAATCAATTTAATCTAATCATGTTGAATTATATAGCCCTCTCGAGACATACAAGCATGTCTCAAAGGGCTTTACATAGCATCATATATACTGTACACATACTATATCATCATCATATACATACACACTCACGCCTTTAGACAATTTAGGATATTCAGCTCACCTGACCTGCATATCTTTGGACTGTGAGAGGAAACCCACGCAAACACGGGGAGAACATGCAAACTCCACACAGAAAGTACCCACAACCTTCTTGTTTGAGGCGACTGAACCACCATGCCTTATAACTGTTTTCACACTCATCTTTATCAACTAGTCCTAGGAAACACATTTTACCCCTAATATAACAGTCTAAAGGAGGGAGAGGTAGACCCTGGTGCGTACTTGTTATCAGGGAGGATAACTAATTTAAGCACCCGCATTTTGCCTGGAAAGCCTACATAGAATTTGTTCAGTTCTGAGAGGGGAATGTAGTCCCTGATAATCACATCCAGAGTAATCCCTGTGAGAGTACATACAAAGTACGTACAAATATTGGAGCTTCAACAATGGGCAACAACATAAACAACAAAGTTTTTAAATAGCTATGAACAGGGATGTAAACCCAGTTAAACTCAGTTTACCGCCTTTTTTATTAACAGAATATGGGTTATCTTACACATTATTACACATGATCAAAGCATCAAACTCATGTCAGTTATAGTATATGGACAGGGTTTTTTTTTTTATACAACAGATTCTTGTTTATATTGGTGGTTATTTACCTTATAATGACCACTACATCACTGGCTGTGAATCATTATGAAATGGCTAGAAATTATCAGGCATAAATGACATGTAATATCGCCTAAATGTGTTTAAAGGCATGTGTAAGAGTCATAGAGAGTTTTCCAGATATACATTCAGGAAAACTGATGTCAGGGTGGGAAAAGTTTGGCTATAGATGCTTTCTCTTATTTACAAGCCATAGTGGTGGATACAATTACAAAGTTTCTTGTTGATGGCAAAGAGAGCTCAAGTGCTAAAGTTATGGCTGCAAGCGCGATAGTTTGCATATGAATAAGAATAACAACTGATATAGTGAAATTGTGGCCAATTCCAATACACTCACTAATGTGATTTCTGGTCTTTTTGTGCCATTAAAAGAAATTGTCCCTACCAAAATATGAACTGAAGAGGTAATTATCACATTTCATAAATATCTATACATATGTAAAGCCAATAAGATATGAACTTAGACATGAACAAGAAGTGCAAACCCTTAAATTCCATTTTGGGCAACGATTGCTTCACATAGAGGATTGCCTATTCCCCCTAACAATTCACATCAGTCTGTTATGTTGCTAGCTTTACACAGGCTTAACTAGCCAATTAAAACATAAAAACACAATAGCAGATGCCAGAAATAGTTAGGATGTGGAAGAAGCAGAGAAATACAATCTCTGAAAAATTGCCTCTCATCAACAGCAACTGAGTCACATACCTAGGACCATTGATAACTAGGTTATTTTATGAATTTTATTTGTAACTTATTTTTATATGGTTTTATCTGTCTACACACAAATATTTGTGTTTTATTGTCAAATGTATTACTATTATTGCCTTTCCCTCATGGTGTACTGTCTGTACTCCATGACTCATGGGTTTACACTGACAAAGCCACAGGTCCTGGCCCACACTCTAACAATATATAATCTGCGCGATCCACATGATCCAAAGACCACCATTGGCCAGACGCGTGGATACATTTCTATGAGGCACCAATCAGGATCCCAGACATCAGTGGAAGGGCAGCCTGTGCCAAGAGAAGACCTATTGACTGTTGACTCTAACCTGGCTTCACAGACCCAGGCCAACAGCAGCAAGCGTGGAAATAAGAAATGTATTCCTCACAAGTGACTCTTATATCTTTCCGTTCACAGCAATGACCATTATTGGCCTTGTAATCCTCCTTAGTAACCAATGTGTCATCTATGTTCATGTTGCCAAATCTGAAGTTAGCTACCCACACGGAAATAAAATATTGTGGCAGATGGAGGGAGTTTAGGAGGGGAAGGTTGAAGGAGGGGCAGTGCGGGCAGGTTCCTGAAGGGGCGCTAGAGCTGGCTATCGACCCCTGCTCGTCTAACGACCACTCTCCTGCCTTGACCCCCGGACTCTGTGTGAGAATAATCAGTTGCGCCCCGGAAACATTAATAAACCCATTGTTTCCTGTATTCCTCTTGGTGGACATTATCTTTGTTATCCACGGCCCGCTGGACACTCACTCCTGTCACCCACGAGTGTGCCAGAATATATAAACATATATGTTTTTCATATATGCAACATATATGGTGACATACATGAAATTGGCCACTTTCATATATGCACATGTATATTTAATATATATGAAGCAGCTAATTTAATATGTCATATGTTTATTTACACATATATGCTCAGAAATATATGCATAACTACATATATCTAAATAAATATATCCAGAAGTCATTACAATTTAAAGCCGTTTCTTTTTTTATTTTGCCCCTGCACACACTCTTCTCCTCATCCTTACAAAAAAAAGACATAATGTCTTATAACATGGTGGAGTGGCACCAATCATTGTTACCTGTCCAATATTACTTTGCTCTAGTTTGGATACCAACCATTTGCAAAGGGGTTGACAGCAGATTGACTGATGGCGTCTACGGGAACATATATCTGACAGCTCATGGGAAGTCTACCGTACACCATTAAAATGTTATGGCAAATAATCCAATTCCTATGGGGAAAATGAATGGGAAATGTACTTCCATAGCCCGATGTTTCAGCTCTATATTTAATTTTATATACAGCTTTCATACAGGATTAAAAGGATACATATTTGTTATTTTCTTTAAAGGTGGTATTTGTAGCATTTTGAAACCTCAATTCATCATTGTCAAATTAATCGTGATACCTTGGTATAATTACTGTAAACAAATGAGACCATGGTGATTGGTATCTCACACCAATGGTATTGTTAGTGCTAGTGTTTCTCAAAATTAACACCCACGTGTCCCATCGTTGCTTCCTGTCCCCCCTCCCATCAGTGGCACACAATACAAAATGCAATATAGAGGCCGGTAGAGGCTGTCAGTCTTCTCACTGATGGTCTTGTTTATATTATGTCTCAAACTTAATGTGGGAATGATTTCATTCATGTTAAAATGCTACACATAGCACCTTTAAGGTCTTATAATTATGTTATGTAAGCCTAGCTACTCTCTATGCATTATATACTGTATATCAACAGTGTGTGTAGTTCACTCTACATTAACACAATTTAATTCAGTGGCGAGCGGTGACCTCTGGAGCTGGGCATGCTATATGCTCTCGTCATTTTCAAATGCCTTGGGCATGCGCCGTATTTATAGCTTATTATGACCGCTGGCCATTGATATTATCACATTAATTCTGATTGATGAAAAGACTGGGTTAAATAATGTTGTATTTATAGGCTATAACTCTATTTTTGTCATATACTGTAGATTTAAGTCAGCCTAGAAGGTGGTAACCATGTCAGCCAATCAGCTCCAAGCAATCACTGGTACAACCTTCCCTTTTGGGAATGCTGCATTTATGTCATATAATATATATAATATAAGAAGGGTCATTCACACAAACCAAACACTGCAATGTCAACCACAAAGCAAAAATCCAGTATATCTGTTCTGCCATTATACTTTAAGAGTTGTGATCACAAAATGACTTATGTGATGAAAATCATTCATGTATATAATTACAGTTTCCTCCCACAGTTCAAACACCTGCAGGTCAGGTGAACTGAAGACTCTAAATTGCCCGTAGGTGTGAATGTGAGTGTGACTGTGTTTGTCTGTCTATGTGTTCTCCCTGTGATGGACTGGCGATCTGTCCTGGGTGTTTCCCTGCCTTCCGCCCAATGCATGCTGGGATAGGCTCCAGCTCCCAGTGACCCTGAATAGGAGTAAGCGGGTATAGACGATGGATTGATGGATGTACCAGCTGAAAACCTGGTGTGACAGTTTTTTCCAGTGGTATTTACTCGCTGAAAGCTGAGATGAATGGTATTTTCAAGCAGGTAGCTTGTATTTAACACCTTTCCAATATCACATGAATGCAGCATTATCCTTTTTTATTTTCAAGTGACAAATTTGCTATTGTTAATGTGAAGGTAAAATGAATTCACTTCTGCCATTGTTCTGGTGAACTGCGGTAGCCTCCAAAATAAATGCAGGATTTGTTACGTTAAAAAAAGAAGAGAATAATTTAGTAATAAGGTGTACAGCAGGGCCACCTCAAGGTTTTTGGGGTCCCTAATCAAAAAGTATATATGGGGTCCTCTGTTTCAGTCAAAAATCTCCCCCAAAGCCTCAGCCAGCACGATCTGGCACCAATATAAATATATTTAAGACATTGGACCTCATTCTAGAACAAGTGTCTCCTTAAGTGTCTTCTTACAAACTTCGTACTCTATATGTGGGCATACATAAATGCCCTGCCAGCTCCTTATAAGGGCATGCAACCACAGGACCGTTTTATTTGTCACATCAACCAGCTACTGTCACAACCACTGTCTTGTCCTCTCTGTCTACCCTGTCTTACCTCTTGTGTTTCCCTTGTAGGCCAGCAGATGTTCCCAGTGTTTACCCCATGTACACCCTTGGTCCCCTGCAAGCTGCCATCAATCCTCTCATTAGCCCCAGTGTATTTGGTCACCGTGTTCCTGTCAGTCTTTGCTTGTTCGTCTTGCTTGTTTACATGCCTTACAGTCGAGCTACTTCGTACTTAGCCCTTGCCTGTTTCATGTTCGAGTTTCTACCAGTATCTGTCTGTCTGTCTGTCTGTCTGTCTGTCTGCCTGCCTGCCTGGCCTGGAATAAATATATATACGTATTTATACAAGGAACCTCCTGCTTTGTATCCAGTATCTGCACTTGGGTTCTACCTGTACCTACCCTGACAGCTACGTCTCATTTTATTCCCATTAACAAGTGGCCTAAACATGTGACGATGGTGTAATCTTCTATTTTGTCTCTTCGGAAATATAAAGTCTTGGTCCACCTGTATTGGCCCCCCTACCATATCTACCCTAACTATATCGGACGTGTGTGATGGCCAATCAGCTGGTGAACCAGAGGCAGAAGAGGACGGAGCAGAACTTGCGGTCAGTCGGCGTTGCTGCACCAGACTGACCAGCAGATTTGGTGGATGACTGCCCTGGTATGATCAAATAAAAGATACATTAGATATCTCTAACCTCACCTTTCAAAGAGATTTTCTTTCTTTATCAGTCTGCCATAAGAATAGGGAAGCTAAGGACCCTTTCAAGAGAGACTGTAGTGGCTTTTCTGAGCACATTTCCTTTGCATTACAGTTCAAATGACCCGTGAAATGGCCTATGATCATATGAAAACTCATAACATTGATTTGCAACAGGAAAAGTCCGATTTTGAATGCAGTAGTATACATTTAATGTAAACTTACCATCTTCATCCTCACTGGAAGAATCAAGGAGAAGGGGTATCATTGCACCACGGAGACCAGTCGGCGTTGCTGCACCAGCCTGACCAGCAGCTATGGGGGATGATGGACCTGGTATGATATAAAGAGGAGAAATTAGATATTTTCTTAATGCAAAAAGCTCTAATTTCAGATTGAGAATTTCACCAATAAGATACCACAACATTAGTAAGGATAATTTGAACTCACTAGCAGTGTCATCGGTGGAGGAGGTTTGTGCTGCTGCTCCTGCTGCTACTCACAATACTTCAATAGTGCTCCTGAGGAGAGGAAGGAAATTATACATGGATGGAAGGAGCATTACAATTAAAGTTTAATTGAATTAAAGCACACAAAATGTGCCACAAATATTTAAAAGGTAGAATATATCACACAGTATAAACATTTTATATGTATCACAGTATGAAAAAAGCAAACCATATCACACATGTATCCCAGCATGGTAAACCACAGAAGTATTTTAAATTGTAAAAGGCATAGTTAAAATTACTAACTTTATTTTACTGTGATCTGATATTATTTTAAAACATGCAGCTAATGTTAGCTAGCTGCTCCCAGCTAACAGCACTGCACAGATTGACAGTGACAGGATTCTGGCTGTTAGCAACTGAGTTAGCTAATGTTATTCACATGTCACATCCATCAGAGGGCACAAATTAAGATGAAGGGGCGATGATAGCATGCATAGATCAGGTACTCTGGGTTTAAACTCAGAGTAGAAAGGGTGAAATGAACACTTAAAATATCAAAAAGGCTCACTTTTACTAGCTAGCTAACATTAGTGTAGGGTCTTTCTCCATTACAACTAAATGTTACACAAACACAAACTATTCTTGTTCAAACAAACAAAACAAACAAAATATTTTCTTGGAGGGAACCAATCGCGGGCCCCTAAACAAATGTTTATTTTGTTTATTGGGTCTGGCCGGCTATGGTGTATAGAATAACAAAAACCATAGTACATATACTAAATACAATACTAAATACAAAAAATGATATTATTTGGCTAAATTCAAGGGTTTTATTTTGAAGGTTGTGACCGGAAGTTGTGCTTTAATCCTGGCTGATGTGATTGTGGCGTCTCAGCCTCAGTCGTCCAGCGGAGAGCCAACAGTCTGACTGCTGGTTTGAATGTGAGGGGAAGCCAGATGTGTTAACCTGGCAGTCTACCGGTCGCTGTACAACAGTATCCAGCCTCGTCTGAGCGGAACTGTCCGACCGGCCTGCTGCTGCGAGCGAGCTAGCTAACATCAGCCCGATACATTTACCAGCTTAGCGGGCGAACAGTGAGGGTAAAGCGGGGCCTCCGGCGGGTACGACAAGGCTCACAGCTGCCCTGGATAGCGTAACATCCCGGTTTATTTGTCGGAGCAATATCCTACTGAGATGGGTAAGTACACCGCTAGCTAACCAGCTAATCTGAGCCGAGCTAGCTAGCTTAATGAGATGAACTGGTCTCCAACATACTAGTCATTTGACATAGAATAATGTCTGCACACTGTCAGTGGATGGTCTATTGCTTTTTTCTAGCATTATGGCAGTGCGCTGGTCCCGGTAGTTCGCGGCCAGCAGTCAAAATGTAAAGGTAACGTTAACTTTAAATAGTGTGTGCGCGCGTCTTGCCTGCCTCAGCACTCGGGTGGGGTAACGTCAGCTGTCCTGACTTTCCCCAGCCACTGTCTGCTGTTCTCTGAGTGGTGGTGAAGGATTGATCATGGCAGTGCTAGCTCTACGAATTATATCCATTCTTATTGCTTTGTGATGCAATTCAGTCTGGACTTGTAATGTCTAAATGCTCAAAATGAATGCACATCCACCGAAATGGCAGTGTTGTTGTTGATTAGGATGGCAGTCCCCCAGCTCCATAGCTGTTATGCAATAAGATCCAGCAGCCTACTCTCCATTGCTGTCTATGCTTCACTGCCCTCTCAATAATTGTACTGTTACTACTGGTTACCGAGTGCAGACCCAAATTGGTTACTCAGTCTTGTCTCCGGATGGCATTGAATACATATCGATGACATTACAAACTTGCTGTGGAGTCGTAAGTATAGCATTGCGTCCATCTCTTTCAGATCTCATTTGGCATGTCAATCAAATAAATATCTCACGAGGCAGCCGTCATCCATGAATGGCAGCCTGAGCAATTGTTGTTTGACAGTTTATAAAGTGATTTCACAAAGTCAAATTCCAATCCTGGTCACGTGTCAGTGGACATCAGGCATTCATGGATGGACAGGTGTTCAGGTTGTGCAACATCCAGGCCACTGCATCTCTGCCATCCTTATGTAATTTGTTACCTGGTTCACGCTTAGCACCAAAGATGGAGACAAAATAAATAAAATAATCTCACGGATTACCACTTTCTGGAGCTGTATGTACCCCTGCCGGCCTGTGAACAAATCCCACCAGATTCTTCATGCCTGTGTCTCTGTATGAAAACAAATGATTTCAGCCAGGCTGTGTGGCAACGAAACAAACTTGAACATGGGTTTGTAGGTTGGCAGCACCAGGCGCACACCCTCTGTAATCCCACCACATGAACACTGTCAGTTCTGGCTGTAAAGGAAGCTTGGATAGGTCTGGTCATTTGCAGCGATCTTTGTTTCAACGTTTATTTATTTCAATGTGTCCAGACAACCTGAGCGAGGCCCTGCAGAAGCTGAAGCTGGCCTCTGCAGACAGCGCTACCGACAGTGTGGAGAGCTGTCTGGACTGCCTGCTCAAAGCACTAGCCCACAACAGTAAGTACAACCTGAGTTCCAGCTAGGGTGGAGGCTTGTGCATAAGTCAATTTTCTCCTGGTCGACTATTATTATTTTCTCAATATTACATTACAAAAAACCTCAACGTCACCACATGAATAAGTCACATAGGCACTGACACAGGTTTAATCTCTATTGTGTTATATCAATCGGTAATAGTGTCAAAATGGACATGTATTTATACGAAAGTGTTGCAGATTATTACTTAAGATGTTTAATCTAACAGTGCAACGCTTTTGTCTGCATTATTCTGTTTAAGCTTTATATCTGTGTACGTATCATCATCTAGTTTTGGAATAGTTAATTGTTACACTACAATTAGTCCAGTAACCTAATGTCCAACACAAGGAGCTGCCACTGATTGGGTACGAGAGCGTTTCTTTTGAACCAACTCAGTCTATTCTACCTGCCATTTTGGCAGGCGGATAACCCATGAATTTGCCAGCATTTGGCTGGCTGCTGGTGGTAACTATCCTCCCTGGTTGTTGTGCAACATTGCACATATGTAACTAACTATACATTCTAAATACTGTAAGAAAACTGAAGGAAATTATGGTTGCCCTCACTGCTGTCTCTGGTCACCTTGACTCAGCTGTGGCTACCAGTATCAATTTTGGACAGTTTGACAGTCTTAGCCAGTGTAGCCACACACCAACTGGGTAATGTGTAGGTGCAGACATCTTGTTGTTGAATGAGCAATTCTTCCATATATATATAACACTACAGCGGAGATATTCTTACTTTGAGTCATCTCAATTATGAAACATGTGGAACCAAAACCATGTGATTATCAGTATAATTTGAAAGAGCGCACTGGCATTGTTTTGAGAACATCTTTCATTGTGAACCTAATACTCTGTAAATACACTTTTCATTGAATACAAAGCAGAGTATTTACCTTCTGTTGTACTTCATGATGAATTGTAAACATATTTTGGCAGGTAAAAAATTATTTAATCATGTTATCAAACATTTACATACACTTGTAAAGATCATGTATGTCATGGCAGTCTTGAGTTTCCAATAATTTCTACAACTCTTATTTTTCTGTGATGGAATGATTGGAGCACATACTGTACTTCTTTGTCACTAAAAACATTCATGAATTTTGGTTCTTTTATGAATTTATTACGTATGGGTCTTCTGAAAATGTGACCAAATCTGCTGGGTCAAAAATATACATACAGCAGCGCTAATATTTTGTTAAATGTCCCTTGGCCATTTTCACCTCAATTACTTTTGGTAGCCATCCACAAGTTTGTGGCTTCTGGTTGAATCTTTGACCACTCCTGTTTACAGAATTGGTGTAGTTCAACTAAATTTGTTTGCCTTCTGACACAGACTTGTTTCTTCAGCACAGTCCACATGTTCTCGATGGGGTTTAAGTCAGTACTTTGGGAAAGCCATTCTAAAACCTTAATTCTAGCCTGATTTAGCCATTCCTTTACCACTTTTGATGTGTGTTTGGGCTTTGGGGTCATTGTCCTGTTGGAACACCCACCTGTGTCCTAGACCCAACCATTTGGCTGATGATTTTAGGTTTTTCAGAAGAATTTGGAGGTAATCCTCTTTCACTATTCCATTTACTTTCTGTAAAGCACCAGTTCCACTGGCAACAAAACAGGCCCAGAGCATCTACCACCACCATGCTTGATGGTTGGTATGGTGTTCTTGGGGTTAAAGGCCTCACCGTGTCTTCTCCAAATATGTTTCTGGTCATTGTGGCCAAATAGCTACATTTTTGTTTAATCTGACCACAGAACTTTCCTCCAGAAGGCTTTTTTTTGTTGTCAATGTGATCAGCAGCCAACTTCAGTCAAGCCTTAAGGTGCCGCTTCTGGAGCAAGGGCTTCGTTCTTGCCCGGCAGCCTCTCAGCCCACGGCGATGTAAAACACGCTTGACTGTGGACACTGACACCTGTGGTCCGTCAGCTTCTGATTCATCACAGATCTGCTTTTTGGTGGTTCTTGGTTGACTCTTGACTAGGGGTGTTAACGATTAGTCATTGATCGATTAACTACCGTTAATAATTTGGTCAATGAACATTTCAAACGTAACGATCAAATTGAACTATTTGAGGTCTCATCTTAATTGTGTCAATGGAGCTGTTGGTGAAATGCAATCATTAAGTTAAATACAAGAGTTGTATTTGCACTGCAATTAGGAAACCTGTTTACACAGAAGAAGGAAGTGAACCATGTGACCGACAACAGGGGGGGTCCCAGGCAGTGCTGCAGTCCAGGAAGCAAGGCCTCAGCCTGTAAGACGCGATGCTAATGCTAATGGGTGACCACTAACTTACTTCACCCGTACCAACGACATGGAAACAGAAGTGGACAACTTTCTGAAGGACATTCCACCACCGCTAAATGTCAGTCCCACAGATTGGAGGAAAGTCCACGGAGGAAGATTCCCGAGGCTGGCAGAGTTAGCGCGAAGCTACTTATGCTGCCTGGGACATCGGTCCTATCGGAACGTGTATTTTCAGCAGCTGGACTCACTGTAAACCGACTGCACACAACTCAACTCTGATGCTTGTATTCTTAAATAAAAATCAACAGGCTTGGATAGTTACTGCACTTATGTAGTTTAAGTTTGAAACTGAGGCCTGAGCTCATTTCAAGAGGGAATTTATTATAGCTATGTTTTCAAAAACGTTATTTATCTTTATTTCGTAATCATTTAGCAAATGTAAGTTTCGAATTAAGACTCATCGTATTTTTTGTAACGTTATATGTCATAGACGAACGTGTTAGTCACTGATTCGCCTGATTGCCAAGTGACTTTCCTGACATATCAGGGGTGGACAAATCATGAATTCATTAGCTAGCCCGCTGGGCAAGTGAATGCTCCAATGTGCTTGCCCAGTCCCATTTTTAGGTTGCCCAGAATCTCTGTACAGTATGCGGCTCATATATATATCGTACCCACATCTATAACACTGCATTCTTATTTACTTTCATCCCATGGGTATATATTTACGTTTTTATTTCCTGTATAAACAAAATAAAATATTATATTCCAACATGATTTTTTAGTCGAGAGGAGAAGAAGAAGAAAAAAGGACAGTTTAATGTAGGCTTGTCACGGTACCAGAATTTCAGTAGTCGGTACCAGTACCAGTACATTTTCACGGTACTCTGTACCAATTTCGGTACCACGGCGTACGCGCGAGTAATACATCAATATATAGAATTCCACGGCAATAAGAATTGGAGCATCAAAAT